>JAMPIV010011965.1:157500-327058 GCA_024509875.1 Oreohelix idahoensis
GAACGAGGCAGGAAAGCTGAGACAGATTACAGCAGAGATGAGGAACTACAAACTACATATCCTGGGAATAAGCGAGAGCAGATGGACAGGGATGGGGAGAATAAAAACAGCTACAGGGGAAACAGTACTTTATTCTGGTAGAGAGGACGGTCAGCACAACGAAGGTGTAGCCATTATCCTTAAGAAAGGAATGGAAAGATCTCTACTGGAATGGAAACCCATTAACAACAGACTAATAAGAGCAAGACTGAGAGGGAGATTCACCAACACCACAATTATACAATGTTATGCACCAACAAATGACAGCGACGAAGAGATTAAGGACGAGTTCTATCAACAGGTACAAAAGGAAATGGAAACTGTACCCAGGTACGATCTTATTATAGTAATGGGAGACCTAAATGCGAAAGTTGGAACACACAATAATTATAACGAAAGAGTAATGGGGAAATGCGGCAGTGGAACAGTAAATGAGAATGGGGACAAATTAATAAGCTTTCTGCAGTATTAACAACCTGGTCATCGGAGGAACACTTTTTCAACACAAAGAAGTGCACAAGTTAACATGGGAATCACCAAACGGACGAGACAAAAACCAGATAGATCACATAATGATCAATGGCAGATGGAGACATGCACTACAAGACGTGAAAGTAAGAAGAGGCGCAGATGTGGGAAGTGATCATCACCTAGTAGTAGCAAGACTGAAGGTGAAACTCAGAGCTGCTGGACCAGTTGCAGTCAAACAGAAAAGATACAACATCACGAAACTTAAGGACCCCCTCACCAGAGAAGCGTTTGTGGTCGACGTAAAGAGACGATATCTGATTACCAAAAGCCAGGAAAGAACAGAGACCGATGATGTGGACCAGAAATTCAACACCATCTCAACAATATATAAAGAAAGCAGCAAGTCATGCTTGGGATTCCAGGAAAGAAAGAGCCAAGACTGGATAACACCAGAAACGCTAAACACCATAGCGAAGAGAAAGGAAATGAAAAGGAAGAAAACAGAAGCTAAGTCTCCCAGGTTAAAGGCAATATATAGTGAACAGTACAGTCAGCTGGACAAGGAAGTAAAACGTCAAACCCGTGCTAACAAAAGGACATTTCTGGATGACCTTGCAAGACAGGCAGAAGAGGCAGCACTGAGAAATGAACAAAGCACAGTTTATAAAATAACTAAAGCTATCAGTGGAAAACGAGGTGCAAACAACATAACGTTAGTAAGAGACAAGCAAGGAAATCTCATCACCACAGCACAGGGGCAGGAAACAAGGTGGGCAGAGCACTTCAGAGAAACACTGAATAAGGAACCACGAGAGACTCAGCTGAATGTTCCTGAGGCTGAAAGTGACTTAGACGTAAATACAGACATTCCACGAAAAGAAGAAATTATCACAGCTATCAAAGGGCTAAAAAATGGAAAAGCGCCTGGTCACGACAATCTGAATGCTGAGCTATTCAAGACAGACCCTGAACTAGCAGCAGAACTATTAGAACCACTATTTGCACAAGTCTGGGAAACTGAGACAACACCAACAGAGTGGAGTAAAGGAACAATTGTCAAATTGCCCAAGAAGGGCGACCTTGCAGACTGCAACAACTGGAGAGGAATTACCCTCCTCTCAGTTCCCAGCAAAATACTAGGCAGGATAATCATCCAGAGAATTTCAAAAGCAGTTGACCATAAACTGAGGAAAGAACAAGCGGGCTTCAGAAAGAACAGAAGATGTGCAGATCATATATTTGCCCTCAGGAACATTATAGAGCAGTGCTCAGAATGGCAGAGACAGCTGTACATTAACTTTGTTGATTTTGAAAAGGCTTTCGACAGCATACACAGGGACAGCCTATGGAAAATTCTGAGGGCTTATGGAATTCCCAGCCGCATTGTTTCCATTATAAAAAGCCTCTATTCTAACTTTACGTGCAGTGTTGGATCGAGTAATGTAACTTTCGAAGTGAAAACAGGAGTACGACAGGGATGCCCCTTATCAACAACATTATTTTTGACAGTCATAGATTGGGTGATGCGCCAGACAACAGAGGGCAGTCCAAGGGGAATTAGATGGACAACGTTTTCTACACTGGAAGATTTGGAATATGCAGATGACATTGCACTGCTCGCGCATTCACACCAACACATTCAAGACAAAACTGATAGACTGAATAAGTATGGCCAGCAGGTTGGCCTGAACATCAATCTGAAGAAGACAGAGGTCATGACACTAAATGTGGGCAATCCTGAGCCAATAACAGTAAGGAACCAGAAGTTAGAACAGACAGACACATTTACTTACCTAGGAAGCATAGTAACACCTGACGGCGGAACAAGCAAGGACATTAACAACAGAATGAATAAAGCGAGAACAGCCTTTGCTATTCTCAACAACATTTGGAAGTCTTCCCAGTACAGCACAAACACCAAATTAAGACTGTATGAGAGCTGCGTACTTTCTGTGCTTCTCTATGGTGCGGAATGTTGGAGAGTAACAGAGAAGGAAATGTCGAAACTGTCCTCCTTCCACACAATCTGCCTAAGGAAAATTCTCCGAATCTTTTGGCCAAACACCATCAGCAACCAAGAACTACTTATTCGGAGTAACCAGGAGGACATGCACACCATCATAGCTGGCAGACGCTGGAGTTGGGTTGGCCATGTCCTCAGAAGGGACCCTGATACCATCGCAAGAACAGCTATGCTATGGACCCCCGAGGGAAAGCGAAAGAGAGGCCGACCAAAAACAACTTGGCGGAGGACTGTGGAAGCTGAGATACAAAGAATGAACCACAGTTGGGGCACTGTACGAAGGATGGCCGCCGACCGAGCAAAGTGGAATCAATTTGTTGCTGCCCTACAAGACGCCACCAGGCGTGATGGCCGCTGACTGCTTTGACGGTTGGCGGTTATGGATCAAAGAAGAAGAAGAAGATGATTGACATGAGGAGGTTTTGATCCTCGTGCACAACCTCATATTAGTCCCCCTCTTACAACAAGACTTACAGCCAACCTTCGTTGTGGAGATGGCAACTGATGATGATGATGATGACAACAAGACTAAGTGAGTGAGGCGATGCCTTATTGTTCCTTTGTCTTCATACCCCTTCCCACACCCCGCTAACCTACGCCGGAAGGTTATATTTTATAGACCTGTTAAATTTTTTTATGATAAGCTATAGCCTACTTGAAACATGACGTGATCAGTGTAATTGTTAATAATATTTTTGTATTGATTAGTTCTGAGATGGTGTGCATCAAAAATCGTCAATAGAACCCAGCCTATTTCTCGCTGTGGTTTCTATTGCTGACAAACGTTAATAACCAATCCCTGAGACGTGAATAACATCAGACAGAAGATGCATCTCAGAGGTGAAGAGTAGAATAGCTTAAGCAACAGCAGCCGCAATTCATAGAATAAAAAAGAAGAAAACAAATCTGTTTCAGTGACAGTAAAGAAGAATTTTTTAGTTGTTATCTAGAGCCGATCCTGTGATATGGAAGCGAGTCATGAACATCAATTATTCCTGTTGTCACAATGTTTTGAATCTGTCTTCTTCTCATAAAGTGCTAAAAGAATGTGAGTTGCCTCTTCCTAATATGGGTAATAAGCTTCCTGTGTTTACTGACCTCATACTGGACATAGTTATTACTTTCTTCATCTGTTCACAGCATAAATTACATTGTTTTGTAAAACTACATCATGCGGCCTCAAGTAATATTTTTACTTGTTTATTGATTGTCCATGAAAATGAAATGGTGGACAATAAAGGGATAATATACTGAACAGTTCAACATTATGGCATGAAATAAGTCAGCGACGGAAACTAATAAACAGAACTAAGACAGGCAGTTGTGGAGAGACATGTTCGCCTATCTTGAACATCAACCTAAAGAAGACAAGAGGTCATGACGCTGAATGTGAGCAACCCTGAGCCCATATCAGTAAAGAATCAGTACCTGGAACAGACAGATGCCTTCACATACCTAGGATGCATAGTAACACCAGACGGCGGAGCAAGCAAAGACATCAACAACAGAATGAACAAAGCAAGAACAGCCTTTTTTAGTCTAAACAACATCTGGAAGTCCTCTCAGTACAGCACAAGCACAAAATTAGGATTATATCAGAGCTGTGTGCTTTCTGTGCTTCTCTATGGCGCGGAGAGCTGAAGAGTTACAGAGAAGGAAATGTCGAAATTGTCCTCTTTTCACACAACCTGCCTAAGAAAAATTCTCCGAATCTTTTGGTCGAATATCATCACCAACCAAGATCTGCTTACTCGGAGCAAGCAAGAGGACATGCACACCATCATAGCTGACAGACGCTGGAGCTGGGTTGGCCATGTCTTCAGAAGAGACCCCGATGCCATCACAAGAACAGCTATGCTATGGACCCCTGAAGGAAAACGAAAGAGAGGCCGACCAAAAACAACTTGGCGGAGGACTGTGGAGGCTGAGATGCAAAGAATGAACCTGAGTTGGGGCACTGTACGAAGGATGGCCACCGACCGAGCAAAGTGGAATAAATTTGTTGTTGCCCTTTAAGACGCCACCAGGCGTAATGGCCACTGACTGCTTTGACGGTCGGCGGCTAAGGATCAAAGAAAGAAAGAATGTTCGCTTATGTACGCCAACATGACACTTAAAGAAAAAATATTGTAGAAAATCCAGCCTCTCGGGGATGGGTTGTAGGAAATAGAATTAATATTGTGAGACCTTTATGGAGCAGAATCGGGAATTTACCACCAACTTTTCATCAAAAGGTTGCCAGGTCAGAATTATGAATGTCTGCTTTCATAGCGTTATCTTCTTGCTGGTCAATGCCATCTTTGTATTCACATCCTCGTTCTAATTTACGGTTCTTCCACGAATAAAACGGTTTCACAACCGATGCGCTCAGTTCTCGATATCCCATATCTGTGAAGTATTCCCAGGTAGACTTATTTGCGGAAAGTAAGCGTTGAACGATATCTTACATTCCTGTCAATGCTGCATTAGCTCATTAATCCACAGAAATAGACAAAATTACCCCTCTGAGGGTCATTATTCCCCAGTTTAGAACCACTGTTCTATGCCGGAGTTCAGGTTTAGTCTCGCTTTTATGATACCATCTTCAGCATCTGGCTATTCAGTGGCTAAACTGTTGCTTTGGCGGCTTTATCCCACTTGGCCAGTTAACACCATCAGCGTCATAAGCAGGTCTGAGATTCCTGTAAGCTAATAATAGATTTACCGTAAAAACTGTTATAAAAGTTTCTCTCTCCCTCGCACTAAAATCAAGAAGGGGATGATATATCTCACCTTGATATTCGTATGTTATTCCAAAACTACAAATGACCATACGTTTCACGTATGGCACGCACATTTATACACGTGCGAAAACTTGGCTCGAAGTACACAAGTAATTTTACATAGTTTCCATGATTATTTAACGTTTATTTTTAAAGAAACCGTGTGTTACCAGGACTGACGGGGGAGCTGTCGCGGGTTGTCTCCCTTGCTGTGTAGTTGTGGTCCATTAATGGCCAAAAATTCGAGTAAAGGGAGGAGTTTCCCGAAGATTTCTCTTGGCAGATAATGTAAGAAAGAGGGTTTTCTGCTCACATTTTAGGGAGTCTCACAAGAATTTTAGAATAGCAAGTAACAACAACTGCGTTGTCTGAGTTGATTGTAAACTTTATATTCTCCACCGACTTCTGTGAGAAATAATTTTTTTTTTTACTTACTTACTTAGTCGTTCCCCTTCTACCGTGAGGTGTAGAGTTTTGGAAGAGAGAGCGCCAGACTATCCTATCGGCTGTCTTCCTCCTGGCCTGGTTCCATTCTAGTCCTCGGTCCTTGAAATATTGTCTAATGTTGTCCTCCCAGCGGACTCTGGGTCGTCCTGGGGGTCTGGATCCCTGGCTCTTTGTTTCCCATGCTTGTCGTGGTAGCCGATCTTCTCCAATTCTGCAGACATGGCCAAACCATCTTAGTTGGGACTGTTCTACTTGGTCTGCAGGGGGTGGGATTTTAGGCCTTGACGTATCGTCTGGTTGCGGACCATGTCTCTTCTTGTTACTTCAACCACCTTACTCAGATACCTCATTTCTGAGGTTTGGATCTGGCTTTTGTGGGTTGTAGTCATTGCCCATGACTTGCATCCATATGTCAAGACTGGGACATAGGTGGAGCGGTATACAGCCATCTTCGTTTTCTTACCAACCTCTCTCTTGCTGAGGAATCCTCGATTTATAGCCTGAAAAGGTCTCCCAGCTGCTGCTTTTCGATTGGCCAACTCTTCTTTGATGCCTTTCTTTCGGTCTATAATAGCTCCGAGGTATTTAAAGTGGTCGAACTGCTACAGGACCTGTTCTCCCAGCATAATCTGATGTCTTCTTTCTTCTCGTGATATCACCATGGATTTTATTTTAGAGCTGCTTATGACCATCCCTCTCTTCTCCAGCTCTTCCTTCCAGACTTGCAGGTTGGATTGGAGATTTGCCTCTGATTTAGCAATCAGGGCAACATCATCAGCAAATGCCAGCTCTGAAATACAGATCTGTCTCATCTTCGAGTACCTCACTGAATACTTTCTTGTTCTCTCCTTACATGCCTTGATAACATCGTCCATGAGGAGTATGAAAAGATAAGGTGACAGGATATCACCTTGTCTTACACCAGTGGTGGTCCTGAACTCTTCTGACTTATGGTTTGCTGCCCTCGTATAATTTCTGCAAGACTTGTAGAACCTCTGTATAGCACGAATAAGAGGTGCTGGAATGTTCTTCCTTGCCAAACAGTCCCAAAGTTTGCTCCAGGGGACCCTGTCAAACGCCTTTTCCAGATCTATGAAACAAAGATGGATCTCACTCTTATACTCAAAACCCTTTTCACTCCGCTGTCTGAGTGTGAAGATTAGGTCATGAGTACTTCGGTTTGCTCTGAATCCGCACTGGATCTCATCCAATTGTGGCTCAGCTAGGCGTCGGAGTCCCTGCTCTATGATTCTAGAGTAGATTTTACCAGGGACACTGAGAAGGGATATGCATCTTTGGTTTCCACATTGTCGATTGTCACCCTTTTTGAAAATTGGTGTTATGATGGCAATCTCCCAATCCTTTGGTATGGCCTTGTTGCACCACGCTGCCTGTAGGACCCTTAAGAGTAATAGGTCGCCTGATGCTCCCATGTACTTAACCATTTCTGGTGTCATACCATCATGCCCTGCTGCTTTGCCCATCTTGATTTTCTCCAGTGCTGCCTTCAGTTCTTCCATCTTTATGTCATCTTCATCACCATTTCTGATGCTTGACCTTGCTCACCATCAAAGAGTTCTGAGAAATTTTCTTTCCATCTTTCCATTACTTCCTTCGGGGCAGTAAGCAATTTGCCTTGCTTGTCCTTTATAAATTTGAGAGGGCATTGTTTTTCCTTCCTCATGTTCTTTAGGGTCTTATAGAACAATTTCTGGTTTTCTTGCGCATCTTTTTCTAGTTTTTCTCCAAATTATTCCCAGGACTTCTGTTTTGCTGCTAGCACCTTGCTCTTTGCTTCTGTTCTAAGTATCACATATTCTCTATATTTCTCTATTTGTCCTGCTGTGTTTTTAGCTTCTAAGTATTGTTTCCATGCCATTTTCTTCTCTCTTATTTTCTCTTTGACTTCCTCTGTCCACCAAGGTGTCCTCTTTCTCTTGTTCCCAAGTCGGACTTCACCACATGCTTCTGCAGCTGCTATCTTTATGATGTCCTTGAATTTAAGCAGAGGGTTTCCAAGTCATCAGGTTGTTCTTCTGTGTTTCTCACCGGTGTAGCAATAAGCCCATGATATCTGGTCTTAATGTCTGGCTCTCTCATCTTGAAGGTCTTAATGCTCATTTCTCCCGTTTGTTTACTTCGTTTCTTGCGTTGGGCAGTTCCTAGGCTGAGCAACTCTTTCAGTTGTTCTTTTGATTGTAAGCAGGTAGGGATCACTTCCAATCTCTGGCCCCCTCCAGACTCTAGCATCCCGGACATATTTGAATGAGCTCCTTCTAACTATGGCATAGTCGATCACTGACTTCTCATTCTTTGTTTGTTCACATCTAGTGTATGCATGTATGCGCTTATGGGGGAACTTTGTGTTTGTAATAATCGGATTCTGCTCACGGCAGAATCTAAGGAGTCGCTTTCCATTGTCAGTGAGAGTATCTTCTCCATATCTTCCGATAACTCAACCCCATCTAGCATGGTCATTTCCAACTCTGGCATTGAAATCTCCGAGCATGATAATTTCATCTAGGCAGTCATCCACTGTCCTTTGAAGCAGCTTGAAGAATTCCTCCTTGACCTCTGCTCCCTCATCCTCATTTGGCCCATACACTATGACCAGGCTGACTATGGTTTCTTCGTCTTTTAGTTTTACAACCATAATACTCTCCGAGACAAAGTTCCATCCCTTGATATTATCTTTCTGGTTTTTTGGCCACAATGCAACCCACGCCCCCTTTAGCTCTTTCAGATGTGGGTACACCCCTGTATAGCAGCATGTTGCCATCGAGATCCATGACTCCTTGTCCCTTTTTCTTTGTTTCCGTTATAGCCAGGATTTCTAATTTTGCTTTTCTCATCTCTTCCACCAGCTCCTCTTTTTTCCCATTTATACTTCTTGTGTTCAACGTTCCATAAGTCGTAGCCCGTAGTCCGTTCCAGTTCGTCGCCTTTAGAATCAGTCCGGTTTTCTCTCTTGTAGTTCGCGTAATCATGTTTTAAAGCAAACAGGTAATTGGCCTGTTGTGCCTTTGCATGGTGGAGGGGCTGCCTCCTTACGGCCTCCATGCAGGCCACCCTCCTCCTTTTTCAGCCGGGCTTGGGACCGGCCTAGGCGGAGTTAATTTTTTTTTTTACTCGCATTTATTGAGCTCCTAGCTGAAGGTGATTCAGCAAAGCTCTGTATATATGTACTTTTAAAAAAATACGGGTGCGGACATCAAATTTACTCAATCAAGTTTAAAACTCCGACGTAGTATTTATATTCATGTAGACAACAAGAGATTTATTTATGAAATATTTGATCAACAGGGTTGAAATAAAAACAAAATTAATTTGTTAGAAGTCGTGGATTGTGTATCTTCCTCGGAAAATATTGCTGTATGGAAGAGTTGTTAAAAGTAGTCCATTCAGTGATGCTGGTAAATTGGGACTTAGCTTTGCAAATAACTGCGTGAGTTGTCTCTACATGCTGGTTATCAGTGAACTCTTGATTGTTCCTTCCCAAGTAAAGAGTTGAGTGGCATGGTAGCACGTTCGCTGCTGTGCTGGAGCAATTTCCAAAATGGTCGCCTCTTGGAGTGTCATCTAGACCCGTCTCTTATGGGTGGTGTCTAGAGTTAAATTGTGATAACTAGTACCAGAAACTGAGAGACAGAGAAAATAGTACCTCTCTTAAGTATTATGTCTCCTTATGTAAGCATCTGGCAACCTCTGCTTTCCCGCACCATGTCATCTACCTCTAAATGTTTCTGATGTACCTGAAGATGCATTCTCATGCCATCGAGACAGATGAAAGAGTGTACAGGAAAGCGAAAGACGACGAATGCATCACTGGTCATCAAATATACATAACAAATCTGAAACAAGTGTTGTCCTAAAAAGGTACATATACGAGTACCATGATGACATCATCATCCTCTTTCTGCTCTATATGGAGCCTGGGGCTTGTCACGGGTTGCTTTCCCTTAGCTCTGCAGTAGTGGTCCAACATTGGCCAAAACTCAAGAGTAACTGATGTGGGTCTTCAAAGGTGTCTACATTTGCACAAGATTACTCTTGGCATAGTTGTAGGTAGAAGGATAATGATGCTTCTACCTCCAGGGAGTACCACAAGATATTCAGAAAAGCGAGAATAATGCTGCATTGGCTGAGCACGTTAACTCTAGTATCTGCTGTCAACTTTTGTGAAGAATTATGTAATTTAATTTTAGCGCGTACAAGCTCCCAGTTGAGTTAATTCAGCGAATTTCCTCTTATTATTATTTATAACTCTGTTTAAGTGTATTTAAGAAATTTTCTGAGACATACGGATGTAATACATTCAAAAGAATTAAATCAACTTTAGATTTGTCTTTATACAAGTAACAAATGTAATAATAATTATGTTGTAACAGTTTGAAAAAAAAAAAAGAATAATTATTTAACAAAATAAAATGCTTATTGTCAAGAGCACTATATGCTATGGATTTATAATAGCACCAATACTAATAATAAAAAAGGCTAGTCCTTCCAAATGTACGACCACACGTATAATGCTGACAATAAGGAATAACACCTTTGACAGGAATTCCATTTAATGATCGAATGCACACAATATCGCCACACAAGGCTACGAATATATGAATTATATATATAGACACATAAATACATGCCAGAGCAAAGTGCATCGATAGATGTGGCTAATAACCGCATATAACACAATATGGCGGCCTAGTACTAGCAATGAATTGACCACCGCTCACCATAGCGGCCCTAATTTATAACAATGAAAAACCCTCCAAATCTGGACAACGAATACTCTGCGGTATGTAGAAAAATGACACTAGTTAACATCCCACACTAGAATTACACACTACACTCTAAATACTCCGCAGGAAGGCAAAACTCAGAATATGAATCTCATGGCACACTCTTCTCAGCAAACTGCTGGGCAGGGCAAAAACTCAGTATGTCCGCTCTCGGACAAGACTAGGCGATCACTGCCTATCTTGGCGCCCAAAAAATCCCGCGTCCGTCACTCACGTGACTTGAGCGATCAAGTTATCTCAGGGTCGCCAAAACTCAGCGTTAACAATGTCGCAATTCTAATTTTTCGTCACCGCGAAATACACCGTGACATCCACCCCTTAGGAAATAAAACGTAGTTTTCTTCCACCGGAGGAGCTTCGCCCGGCCCCCTTCGGAGCATGGGCGAACATATGCCATCATAGCATCTCCTCGTGTGCCTAGGGTATGCCATTGTTCTCCACCATCATTGTCGTACATGCCTTCCAAACCTATCCACAAAACACATATGAGTATGAAGTAGGCTAACCCAGGTACTGGCAGTCGTGACAAATAATAACGACTGTCCACCCCTGGTCTATCAAACACCCTAAATAGTACATTCATAGTTATTCTTATCTAGGTATCCACACCAGTCAATAATCTATTAGCATAGACAATCATTTGAAACATGAATTAAATATACATTACATTCGGTTGTAGAGCAGATTGCCTTTATGGCACCATAATACATACATTGCAAAGCATAACATAATCTTTACAAGTTTACAAAACATCTGTAATACTACCACATGTTAACACCACCTCAGTTCTCCTCACTACCTTATAAAGTTGTACAGAACAACTTATATTTCTCAGAATAGTACTGGTTGCGTGGGTCAGACTCCCTTGTTCGGTTCGCTTTAACCAAAACACTCTAATTGCACGCGAAACCAATACCTGTCCCTAGCGTATTGCTGGACCATCAGCAGGTGGTTACGAAGCAACGACATGTGCTTCCACCTAACTGCACCACGCGCACCCGACCTATTCGCGAAAGTCACTCGTGCCATTTTGGTATTGTCGCGCAACGACAACACCTCCACAAATCTAACCGGCGCGACCTCATTAAACACTCGTCTGAGTGTGCGCCAACTAGCACTCAGGGGAACGTTACGCACCCAAACCGTGCGATCACCAGCTACTGGGCCCTCGGATATGCCTCTACTGTTCATATTCACGTGCCTTGGCCCTTGCCACGAACCCCGTATCAGATGAACTTCCTTAGGATGACCCGCGTCGGGCCTTTGGTGTTGCTGAGCCTCTGCTCCAGCCACATCCCTGGCATTATGCACTCCCCGTACATTGCCGACGATCAAATCGGCAATAGGGTCCTCGAGGACGAACGCGTCCACTCTACCAGGGAGGAACGGGGTGTTCACATTAATACACGCCTGGGGGTAAGACTCCACTTTGCCCCCAAATGTAGTACACTTAACCGTTTTGCCTGTAAAGCAGGAGTCGTCGATACACGACCGACGCACCCCGATTGTGGTACATCCAGTGTCCCTCAATACGGAGACTGGTTTCTTCTCCACTATGCCCTTGTAGAGAGCTACCTTGCCCGTCTCATGGACCGCCGACAGACATGGTACCGCATGCCCGCAGTGTAGCACTATCTTCTCGTTCGCGAGGAACAGAGGGTGACACCCCACACAGTCTTCGCTATTGACTGTGTCCACGACAAATGCGGAATTCGCGTGTTCTATTGGGGTGGGGCACCTGTCAGCGCAATGATTATTGCCACCACAACTGGAACACAGGCGCTCCGTCTTCGACTCCTCGCGTGAACTCTTCCTGGGGCTTTTCGATGACGAAGACCGCGCATCAGAGTCGGAAGAATGACTCTCCGATGAACCACTCCTCTGCTTGGAATGTTTATACAAAAACCGGTCCTCGCCCCGAGAGTCCTCGAAGCGTACCTGCTTTCGCGGTTGGCGCTCTCCTTGGTCGCTATCACTTTTAAATTGTCGGTTATACCAGTTCGACCGACCATTCCAATGGGATCGGAAGTTCCCATAATTCCCTCTGCTTGGCTGATAGGGACTGGAGCACCTATTGTACCTCTGCTCTTTGCCCCTGTCTGCATCGCCTGACTGATCTTTCCACGGTTGGCGTTGTACCTTGCCGACGCCTGCGACTAAGGCGTCTGGCAGACCTGACTTCTGAATGGGTTTGCCCGGGTGGGCAAGGACATAATGATGCCCCAATTGGGCCATGGACTCAATGTATTTTGGCTGGCGCTCTTGGAAGAACGCCACCAACTCAGTTGAGCACGACGACAACACTTTGTCTCGTAGCATCAAGTCTAGCAAGCCATCATAGTCCTTATTAATGCCATCCATCTCAATCCATCTGTTGAGCAGAAGTTTTATCTTCGAGGTGAAGTCCTCGAAGTCTTGGTCTGCGCTTGGCATCGCGTTTCTGAAACGCGTCCGGTACCCGTCAGGAGTCAGACGGAACTTCCGGAGCAACCTTTCCTTTACTTTAACGTAATCGGCCCTTTCTTCTAGCGGGAGACTATAGAAAGTCTCCATCGCAGGCCCCACTAGCAATGTGGATAACAGAGATGGCAATTGATCTCTGTCAGCCTTCCAGGCCACGCATTCGGCTTCGAATCTCTCAAGGAAAAAATCTAAACTGTCGATTTTATCATTAAAATTCGGCAGACGTAGCCTAAAGGGACGATGAGACCCCCCAGGAGTCGAGTTCTGACCACTCGCACCCACTTTCAGTCTCTTTAATTGTAATTCCTTATCCATCTTCTTCTCTTCCAGAGCTATTCTCATTCTGTCCTTCTCTAATTCTAACTCTCTCTCCATCTTCTTTTCTTGCACTTCTCGCTCCATCTTCTTTTCTTGCAATTCTCTATCTTCTCTCATCTTCTTTTCTTCAAATTCTCTATCTTCTCTCATCTTCTTTTCCTGCAACTCGAATTCTCTTCTTTTTAGCTCTAGCTCTTCAGCTCGAGCATCTCTTAAGGCATTCTGTTTCTCAATCTTTTCCTTCTCTTCCTTCTCTTCTTTCTCTTTCTTTTTCTTCTCCAAAGCTTTTTGATTCTCCGTTGAGTAGAACTCTGCCTTGGCAAAATCCATCAGTTCTTTCTGTGTGTACCTACATTCTTTGCCCATCCGAATGCAACCCTCTAGGTCCATGGTGTACACTCAGAATACTCACTATTTTCTTCTGCTATAGATTCTTACTATGCACCCACTCAACCGTATGTACTGTAAACACTTCACTTATATCACCAGATAACTCTCTGCTTACAAAGTATGCAGTAATGATAGTAAATATCAATATCACTTCTCAAATTTACAAATATATATGCATGTAAGTATATAACACCTCACCTCTTACTGTCTACACATCCTCCACTTCACCTCTTATTGTACAACTATAGTCTTACTTTGCCCCTTGGCTACTGTCTCCTTACTCATAAAATTTGGTCCTTCCGACCACTTAGTCTCTGTGATACACTCAAAGACCCTTACAATAGTCGACAGTTGTAAAACAACAGCTGATGAAACTTCCTGGAGCTATGACACCAGTGTACCAACTTGACAATAAATCAGCTTTTACTCCAAAGTCTGTTTCTGGCACCCACACTGGTGCTATACTCAGATACTAATTCAATTCTTAATAATCTATCTTATATAAATGTTTTCATTGGCAAAAAGAGCACAACACAGATGAAAAGACAGACGGTAAACACTACGAAAAACAAAAATCCCAGTCACGAGGAATAAGATGATAGACGAAGTTGAGCAGAGATAGATTAGTATATACAATGCGTGACTGCAAACGAACGAAAACAAGGAATACATGTAAACGTATTTACAAGATAGCAAGATGGAACGAAAGAACACACCACTTAAACACAACAAAAGAATTACTGAATGTTTAAGTTAATGTAAATACCAACTACACCGGTACACCTAACACCAACAGGGCTTGGAATGTTAAGTAGGGCAGTCGCAGGAAAACCGTCTGCATTACTCCACCACTAAACATACACAGCCACACCCTAGAAAGAAATCAGTCTAATTCAATCTTTTCCCACAAGTAGGAACAGAATGAATTAAGCTCGCCACCCGTCCACCCTTAAACACACAAATATAATATAAAACACCGTAGACTAAACAACAACTATACACAACGATGAAGTACTGAGAGCTCTCTCCTTCACTACCAACTCCTAAGAAGCAAAATAAACTCAATAACCTATAAGCAATACAAACACTCTAACATATCAAAGATATATAATGAAAATACCCAAGTACTAGCACCTTATAGTGACAGATCTCCCCTAACTAACTTCCCCCATATAAAACTATAGACTAGTTTCCACAAAGAAAGTGAAGAAAAAGAACAAAACAAAAGGAAAGAAAACAATAACAAACTAACCCGCAGATTTTCAAGAAATAGACGTAGAACAGAATAAATCTACTATCCCGCTACTCTAGAGAACAGACTGAACGATAAGTAGTATCAGGTGGATAGACAGAAAAGAAAAAAATTTAAATAGAGAAAAAAAACAGAATATAAAGGAAAGACAAACAAAAAAATACATAGATATGACAAATGTACAAAGATTTTCAAACACAACTTAACTGACGCTCCAGCGACGCTTGTCCAAGAAGCTCATCAGCACGATGATGTAAATGAACACAGCACAAACGAATCACCACACTTGACATAAAGTTCCAGAAAATGTTCTTCACTGTGATATCCCGAATATCCCGAATGAATAACCAGAATCCTGTTCCGAAAACCAGACTTCTCCGTAAGTCTGTGTGCCAGCAAATACAAAACTGTTCTTTGGCACTATGATCTGCAAGTTCTACACAGTTCTAATCTTGAGAAAAGCAGCAGTCTACAGCACCATAAATTCCAAGGTCACGACAGAGGCTTAGATACCCACACACTGGCCGGGCACATCAGTACAGTACGGTCACGTCAGAGGCGTTGATATTCACCCACTGGACGGGCACATCAGTGAAGTCAGGTCGCGTCAGAGGCGTTGATTTTCACCCACTGGACGGGCACATCAGTGAAGTCCGGTCACGACAACCAAGATGTCCAAACAACAGGAGTTACACGTATCTTGAGATACCACTACCCCTATTGAACTACTGACAATATACCAATTCCTACAAACAACTTCCTTCCACCCTATACCGAGTTTGACCAATCTATCTCCCATCTGGCACCCATTTGCCGCCTGGGACAATCTATACCAGATAGTACCGACACCTCAAACCCCGCTGCTCCACCTGGATTACTATTACTACGCCACAAAACTACCTTGCAATACCTCAAACTGACAAGCCAGACGCAAGATGAAACTTAATTCTATCACTTTTGACACAAATTCTACTAGTAATTGCCAATGTAGCACCAAAATTAACTTTCAACACGATGACAAACACACTGTCCAAAACTATCTGAACTTGAAAATACCACTGTTGCCTAAGTAGGTCACTAACGTTATCGAGGTCACTCGACCGTACACAGTTCACTGCACAATCGCTACCCACTAGCAAACACACTGTGTGAACACCGGAAAACCAAAATAACTGCTACTATTACTTTCTATCGCTCTGTGTGCATAACTTCTAGTATTAGCAATAAACTGACCACCGCTCACCATAGCGGCCCTAATTTATAACAATGAAAAACCCTCCAAAACTGGACAACGAATACTCTGCGGTATGTAGAAAAATGACACTAGTTAACATCCCACACTAGAATTACACACTACACTCTAAATACTCCGCAGGGAGGCAAAACTCAGAATATGAATCTCATGGCACACTCCTCTCAGCAAACTGCTGGGCAGGGCAAAACTCAGTATGTCCGCTCTCGGACAAGACTAGGCGATCACTGCCTATCTTGGCGCCCAAAAAATCCCGTTTCCGTCACTCAAGTGACTTGAGCGATCAAGTTATCTCAGGGTCGCCAAAACTCAGCGTTAACAATGTCGCAATTCTAATTTTTCGTCACCGCGAAATACGCCGTGACACTTATCATCAATGATGTTATGGAGGTTTATATAAAAGGTCACTTGGCAGCTTTTATATTTCTACTTAGCTGCCAATGAGTTTGTCTGTTCTGCTCCAGCTGATGTTGGGTTCTTTGTAGATGGTTGACGGGATAATTCACGTCCCTGGTCAATGTTGTAGGGAACAGCACGTTCCAAGACGCGTCTGGGAGTGTCTACTAAGGTGGTCCCGCGTCTATAAGACCCGTCTGATGATGCTGTCTAGCGTCGACTTCAGGCGACTTATACCCTCACTTGTTCCAGAGATAGTACCCTCACCTGGTACCACCAACTAGTGTCACAAAAGAAGAAAAACAAATACCCTCTGAGTATTGAGTTTCCCGCCACATACTTATGTGCCCCCTCTTTTCATTTCACCATCCCATCTACCTCAGAAATTTTACCCTCGCTGAGAATTAATATTAATCCCATTGAGCGGAAAGGCATTCATTGCATTAAAATCGAATAGGTGTATATTTAACTGTATGTTGTACAATGGATGAAAAGGTTAATAATATAAATTGAATGTGTTTTCCTTTACATCTATCATGTTTGAAAATGTTAACAGTATAGATTGAATATGTTTACATTTACATCCACACTGGTTGAAAATGTTAATAATGTAGATTATATACATCATTTCTTTCATCATTCACTCCCTGCTCCATATGGAACTTGGGACTACCTCTGCTTTTGGTTCTCTATAAGAAACTCGCAATAAAGCAGCCACCAGCCCTGACAGTGGTGGTTCGTGAAGTCATCATTCTATATGCTGAGGCTGCCAGCCTCAAATTACTTGAACATCCACTAGCAGCAACGTGGTCTGGGGTGTTTTTCACATATTCCCAATAGTCACATGTCAACTCATCATTTTGTTAAAAATAACATTAACGTAAGTTTTTGATTGTTTCTTCAAGACAAAAAATTAATTTAAAGTATTGCATATTTATTATTATGGATCAAAATGATAAGATGGCTGCAAAACGGGCTGCAGATGCTAAGAGGAAGAGACGATCGCGTCAATCACAACGAGCATGCGAGACTCTAGCACAATCAGCAATACGACGACAACATGAAGCGGCACAAAGACAAGCACAGCGTCAGTCACAACAAGCAAATCAGTCTGCAGAAGAGCATGAATCTCAACGCGCTGCAGAAGCTTTTTGCATTCGTCAGTTGAGAGCATCACAACGAGCAAAGGAGACTTCAGAAGAAGCAACCGAACGAAGAGCAGCAGCTGCACAACAAGTGAGACGATCAAGAGCTGCACGTAGTCCAACAATTCCAAATCATGATGCCTTTGATGGGAATGCAGTTGTTGTACACAACTGCGGCCCAATGGATAAGGAATGTCAGTTCGGTCACTTTCTCAATTTTCAAGTGTAAAGATCAACCGATGGTACACTCAAATATTGCTGCCATTAAGGTACAGTGCTGTTGGAGCAAGAAGAAGAGCAGAGACGTCCTTTTCCTCCGTATCTCAAGGATTTTTTGAGCAGCCCAGGGAATCCACAACATCGACATTTTAAGGAAAATATCCGTTCCTATAATTCAGTCTTGGGCTTTGCATCCATGGGTGCCCAAATCGATCGCTTCGTTGGACGTTGACCTTATGTGTTCAGAGTGCATCGACAGATATATCATTTGATTTACTTCCGTCATTATTGACGGATTATTGCTAGTTCAAAATATTTCCACTAGGAAATTTCTGTGCGTTAATGCAAAGGACATGTCGTCCAAATATGGAAGTGAGATTTCCTTACTATTCTCGTCAGTGATTATACATAAATTCTTACTTTTATCTCAAGTAATATCTTTGTAATGAGTCGTACAGGAAGCGATTATGTCATGTCGAGTCTGTCGAATGCTTGCCAGTAGGGCGATAATTTTACGCCTGGCACGCCTTAGGTAAACACAACGCTCGGTCGCTTTGCCAAAAACTGACCGCGGCCCAACTGGGGTTTTACTAATCTAATAAAGCCGAGAAGGTAAAAGCAAACATGAGAATTATCACTGAAGGGAGTGTAAAATTGATAAGAAAATGGCTAACATCTGCTTGATAGCAGAGAAAGAAATGGTGCCGACCACTGAAATTGCACGTAATCAGTACTCACAACAAATGTAACTGTCTACTGCCGGAGAGGAGAAGAGATCGACCAAATATTTCCGTCACAGGGCTAACTCTGCTATTGGTTCCTTGTGAGGAAACCCGCACGACACAGCCACCAGCTCTTGCAGTGCTGGTTTATTTGGCAAGTTGTTTTATGTGATGAGGTTGGCATCCATATACATAACTTTTCAGAGATACGCATTTCAAACATGTAGAAACACATGTAAAATAATAAAATGTACATGTTACAGTTCACCTAAAATTGGTTATATATCCAGACTTTGATGCACCAAATGAAAGTAATATGTCTTGCAACTGTTTAAAATGCAGCCTTTCCCCTTCTGGTTAAGGTTACTTGTTAATGTTGTCGTGAGAAATTCTAATCCACATATATAAATTAAAACGTAAATGTAAAGCCTAACGAATTACTTCAATAACAGGAAAGAGAAAAGGTAAAAAAAGAACAGTGCTGTCACAATGACTGTACTCGAAATCCCCCTTGTTTTCTACTTCGTCTGCAAATTGTAACGTTTCACGTTGATAGTAAAGGCCTTCTGCAGCATACACGCGTTTCCCCAACACAATAAAATGTGTACTCCAATTCTAAGAAAAACCTTGAGATACGCAAGTTGACCTAGATTTAAAATTCCATTCATGTCTTTTTATACACTACGTTACCTAAAAAAAAAAAAAAAAAAACGAAAGACAGATGGACTAAAGATAGAAAGAAGGGAGGGCTGAAAGCAGGGACACATGCAACACTAAACACGCGTCGCGCGATACACAATTGCTGCCATCACGCGTGTAAGGCCACATGCACTAGCTTTTTTCAAATCGACAGTGATAAAAAGCCACTACCCATACCAGAGTTAGGTTTTAAAAAACTTACAAAATTCTTATTAGGAAATATGACATTATACTGGTTTACGTTTGAAAACATGACAGTACCCAGACACCCTAAAGTTTGGAAGTGAGGAGGTAGTAACAGCACGACTATCCTAGAAGAAAATGCATATTGGCTCCATTAAATATATATATTTGGGTTCCTTAGGACTTGCTGACAAATAATATGTTGAGTGTTACGCAAATAGTCTAGGAATTAACAAATTATAGCCAAAAGAAAATAGTGAGGGTGTCAGACAACACCAAATTCAGAATCGCTCAGTGGCAGAATTTCACCCCACCATTGTACGGGAAATAGGCTGACATGTTACCTCCTATTTGATTGGCGGAAAATAAATGTAAGGCTAAACACGATTAGTCGGACTATAAATACTACTTCTTTGTTGTTAGGGGAAACGTGAGAAGGGTAATATTTTTTGAAAAGTAGGTAAACATGGCATGATTGGTTAGAGCTGCCAATATACTCAATTCAGGGCGTCTGTTCCGGGCCACATCTTGTAATAAACCTACTAAGAACCAGTGCGTTGAGCACCAGTGCATATTGTTATAAATAAAAGCCTGGGCCATCGGCAGATCGAAGTTGTGCTATATTCATTGCCATTCAACGTCACTGTGTAATATTTCCATGAATTGTGGTAAGCTTGAAAGGTTTGATATCTTTTTAATGAAAATTGAATGTAAATTGATAAATTATGTCTGTATATATGTGTGGTTCAGTAGCGAACTTGAGGTAAAGCCTATATAATGCTCCAGCCTGAACAGAAGGTGTCGGAGGAAAGTGAAACTAAATGGAATTACCAAACAGTACACTGACACCTATATTATTGACTAGAAAGAAATAATGCTGGAATTGCAGAGGCGTGGTAACCATTAGGGAGGAAAATACTGGTGAAAATTGTTTCAGATGAAGTTAGCAGTTGGCCTACCGCTCTGAACTCAGTGTTTGTTATGTATTGTGCTCAGTGTAGAAATAGAGTATAAATTAGTTCTGAAGTAGGAGGTACAACCTTCTTGTTTCAGGGACTGTGGTCCTAAAGCTATTGAGCAGTACCTGGTCAGAGCTTTGCTGAATCCAGAGGCGGACAGCATACTCCTTGGTCCATATAGCAAACAGTGAGGTGTCTCCAGAACACAGGGGAGCAATCGAGCAGAGGAGTCTTTTTCCTGCCGCCATCACGAAAGTTAAGCCTATGTGGCCAGCGGAGCTCAACATTATGTATACCCCCTTAAACTGACATTGTATTAAAATAAGAGGGGAAATTAATTGTTTTAATGAACGGAACTGAGAACATCTCCAATACTAGTTCCAACAGAAATAAACACTTGAAGTCATGATGACAAATGCCAACATAGCTTCAAAAAAACAACACCAGTATTACCTCATATTACTACTACACAACTGACACACATATGATATAATTAATAAAATATGTCACTACAAGTGCTATTACAGCATAGGGATTCATCATTGATAAATTCTATATATATATATATATAACTTATAATTGAAATTGTTTGTGATTCCTGGTTCACTTTGTAGTTGAATCAGGACACATATATATATTAATGAAAAGTAATTAATACATATTGATATTTGAAAATTTACCAGTGACTCATTTAAGATAGTCTCACTTAGAATGTTGCAGTCCATGTATGTGAGTTACACCCAAAGTTTTAATTCCCTTGTCTATCCTAGCATGGGCTAGGCTCAATTAAAAATCAGAGGATTTGGGTTCCTTATTGACTGCAGCCAATCGATTTAGCAGTGGGGCTAACAAACTTTCGCCGTCGCCCGATAAAGAATAATTAAGTGTGATGTCAGACAACAACCAAAATTGAATTTTAAAGT
This sequence comes from Oreohelix idahoensis, assembly GCA_024509875.1. Lineage (NCBI taxonomy): Eukaryota > Metazoa > Mollusca > Gastropoda > Stylommatophora > Oreohelicidae > Oreohelix > Oreohelix idahoensis. The sequence continues at coordinate 178,966 of JAMPIV010011965.1, forward strand.
TGATAAATTTACATTTACCTCCTATGTGATATTGGGCGTGTAAAAAAATGTACGGCAAAACACCTATGTCTGGGACATATCCCAATAACGATCTGTTTTAGTTGGGTGCAAACAGTGAGAACCTAATCCTAAAAAAGAGTGTAAAATACACTTCTAATATACTTCAGATGGAAACAGGAAAGAGGCCACAGGTCATAAAAAGAACTCATGCTGGTTGAGTCAAGAAGTGACTCACTCCCATATAACCGTCTGCCTTTCATCTGCAAATAGGTAAGTATTCAAGTTACTAATCCATAAAATAGGCCATCTGCAGCATCCAAGTTCCCCAGTCACACAATAACAATGGTGTACGTGTAATAATTCCATGAAAAAAGTTTGATGGTCATATGACCTGCCCTAATGATTCAATCTGATAAACTTTTCTCCAAGGTTGCTCTCTCTCCTTTTCCCAACCTTGTTTGTTACGACAAAACATCTTACCGGAACTGATTATATGTGTTCCGGTGTCACACAAAAGGATAGGCAAAATTAGACACATGGTATACTAAATCTCCCTTCTTACAACTACCGTCTTCAACAAAGATGATCGGAATAATTATGCAATCTAAATGGAGTGATAAACAGCTTAATTCGAATCCATCAAAATATATCTCCTGCCTGCGTCTTAAGGAAATAAGTCAATGTGGTTTTGTTTACCGGTTTCGTTAAACGCAGACCGTCCACAAACAATAGATAAACAGGTCAGGTAGGCGAGAAGCTGGTATAATAACACGGTGTCAACCCGCGGATAAGATAATTATCGGTAGATTGAGGCGTAAAAGGAAGATAATGGCCGGTGAATATTGGCATAGAAAAGTGTACTAAAAGGATTGTATCGGAATTTACTGACATAATGGAGTGAAGCAATGATGGTCACAGAAGAAGGGACGAATCAAACAAGACAGTCGTCAAAGGAGTAAACAATAGTAAGACTGTAACCTACTACGCATGTGTATGAGGCGATGAAGAAGGGTTGGGCTAGGGGCTAGTTACCCCATCTTGTATAAAATGTAAGCGACAAACAACGCACTTGTATTTGAATACCCAGGGTAAGAAAGATAGACAGAGACCAAAGAAAACATGGAGAAAAGAACTAGATACTGACATGAAGATGATATTGAAATACTTTGATGGGATGGCACGGGACATGAAGACTTGATATCAGTTTATTGAAGACCGATATCAGTTTATTGAAGGCCGATATCAGTTTATTGAAGGCCTCTATGTTCATTATGGAGCTGAAGGGTAACGATAAAAACTATTTTAAAGCAACATAATTAAAATGTATTCTGTTGTTGTATTTGCAGTCAAAAGACCTTGATGCTGTCGAGTCACAACGTTTAGAGAGGATACAAGCTGCCCGGCGAATAAAGAGAGTCAAGTCCACACAGAGTCGCCGCTCTTATTCGGCAGATTCACGCAATGAGGAGGCTAGTTCCTCCTCTTGTTTACCCAATTGTCTTCGAAGCCAACGACGTCCGGACAAGGACCGATTATACAGGTAGGAAATTAAAGGGAGCAATGAAAAGTGAGGCACCTATTCGTTTACACGTATTGAGTTCAGAGGTAAGAGAATGGGATTGCTTGATGGTTGAACAGAAGAAAGAGTGATTGAGAGAGATATCTTGATTGCTGAGGTGGTAAAGGAGGTGGTCAAGATACAATTTTGGTTATAAAGGAGAGAAATTGAGACTGGGATGAGACCGATAATCCTACATGAGGATAAGAAATGATATGTTGTCGGTATGTTAGAATAATATATCCAGACTACAGGGTCTTTTTTTTCTTCTTCTTCTGCGTACACTCTTGGACGTGTACTTGGATATTTGCAAAGAAAGGAGAAGGCAGCTTCAGGCTATTAGTATCTCCAAATAGTTTTTCCAGAAATTGTACTGGTGACGGTCATATGTGCTTTCTATGTTCCTCATATGTTGGGCATCTTTGAAGCAGATGTTCAGCAGCCATTTTATCATTGACACTCATCGATAGTTCCTATCTTTAGCTTGTTGAAAAGATGTTATCCCAATATGTTGTGCCCCGTGCAGTGTCTGAAGATTATCACTGGTTCTCTTCTTTTACATTTGTACATGCGCCCTCATATAACCGACGGACCGTATGTCTGGGCTGAACGAGCCACGCCTCGCCAAAACAAGGCAAAACTATATTTCTTTTTTTTAATAAATATTGTCAGTAAAGGTGATTAGATGCAGGGATTTGGCATCATATTGCTAAAGCAATGTACTGAACTTCGCTTTTCAGGCACATCTTCTGTTTTCCATGTGTTCTTTGCTTTGAAATAAATAGCAGAATCATCACCCTTGGGGCTTTGCAAAATAATCAAAAAGAAAATAAAAACAGATAATTCATATGTTGTGGTATTTCTGAAATACACCCGAGAAGACAATGATATTCCCCGTGTCCCGAAAATGATGATTTGGCAATCATAATCATCAATTCCCTTTTTCGCTGTTTACGGAACATGAAGCTACTGCTTCCGTTTGTCCTCTTGTAGAAAACGTGCACTAGAGCAATTACGTGCTACTGTAGCAATGCTTTCTGTAACAATGTGTTTTACGTGTTGAGATTGCTTACCCCCTGAGCAGCCTCATAATAGTCGCCTCTTGCCACATGTCTATTGAGTATATGAGTACTTTCTTTCCCTCCTGTCTCTTGTTTGTCTGTCCCTGGCGAAGGCCTTGTGGCCGCAACGTAGGTTTTTCTTGTCCTTTCTCTTTGTAAGACGTACAGTATTACTATTTATGTGTTTTTGTAATTTGTTTTCATTCCACGTGTCTATTGGAGCTTTAGTCATGTTCTTTCTTTGTCTTCTCGCCGACCCCCAAGAACTCTAGGGGGCACAGAGAACCATCATTATGTTCCTTCTCGGCCCCTATGATCATATAGCTACCTTTGCAGCTGGCCTCTATGTAGAAAGCCTGCGCATGCTCTTGCAGCGTTTGTTTCTGTAGCAATGTGTTTCACATGATGAAGTTGCCAGCTCTGTGCACAACCTCTTTTTTATCGCCTGGTACGACATGCCCGAGGGGACACTAGTTACATTATTTCTTTGTCTCAATAAGAGACCCCCCTGGAACTACACACGGGGCAGCACAAAGAATAGCACGAGACAAAAATATTCTGCTGTTAACGATGGTGAACTTAATTGAAAAATGTACTAGAGCACCAATACTTTATTTAATTTTCTCCCTCCAGATCTAGACACGAGTCGTCTTGTTCAGACTTCCCTTCTCCAGACTCGAACCCCCCATCCTACGATGGCGCCTGCAGAGGTAGATCGCGCCACAACTCTGGTATAGAGGAAAATACAGCCCTGCTGTTGGACGCAACTAGCTCACATAGATCGTAAGTACTCACGTTTGCTTCAAAGCAGAATGGCAGGTATAGATAAGCGGCATGGGAAATTTTGAAAATGAAAAGCAAAGAGAGGTGGCACGTCCTGAAAATGGGAAAATAAGAGAGAGAGAGGGGCGGGGATATTTTGAAAATGGGAAGAAAAGAGAGGTGAAACATTTGAAATGGGAAGATATGAGAGGTGATATTTTGAAATTGGGAAGATAAGAGAAGTGGGACATTTTAAAAACGGGAAGAAAAGAGAGAAGAAACATATTGAAAAGAGAAAAGAGGTGGAACATTTTGAAAATAGAAAGAAAAGAGAGGGACATTTTGAAATGGAAGATAAGAGAGGTGGGACATTTTGAAAATGGGACGAAAAGAGAGATGGCACGTCTTGAAAATGGGAAAATACGAGATGTATAACATTCTGAAAATTGAAAGATTAGAGAGGTGGGACTTTAAAAAAAAGGGAAGATAAGCAAGTGGGACATCTTCAAAATGAAACAATGACAGATGATATCGTTGAAATGAAAAGAGAATACAGGTAAGACACGTTTTCTTTGGAATATAGAAGAGGTGGGACCTCCTGAAAATGAAAAGATGACAGAGTTGAGACATTTGACAATGAAAAGATAACATAAGTGGGACTTAAAAGTTAGGAATGTCTTGAAAGTGGAGAATAAATTACATGTAGAAGTCATGACGGATCTTAAGCGTGGTGACGGTAGACGTGATAAAAAGGGTAGGATACTATGATAATTGGAAGATACAAGTTGATAAGTAAAACATCTCGAGAAGTAGACTTAAAACTGAACACAAAATGAGAAAGTATAACTCAAAAATCATCTACCCAGCAGTTCTGAGTTAGAAACGAACAAACAGACGAAGAATGGGAAGGCGGGAATGTAGCCGTCAGTTAGCTGGAGTCAACCCCATCAGAACGAAACCCATCAGTTTCACTTAATTTAGACCCTGAAACATTCCCAGTATGTGATACCTGCTGGTAAAAGCAATGATCTCTGGCAACATCTTGATCCAAAAAACCATACCTGTACTAAGCAGAAAAGGTTGACTTAAAAACAAAGATCAAACATAGATGCGGCAACATTAATACTGAATGCCTGTGTGTTGTGTGTAATTATCTCGATGTTGGTTTATAATATACAGTTTATTATAAAATAATTAAAAGGGCTGGTGTTCACTCCGGCATCTTGTGTGAGGTGAGTAATACAAGAAAATGCATGAGGCTCACAACATCATAATGCAAGAGAAATGGCTACAGAAACCGCATCTGCAATGATTTGACAGAAGTATCCTGCAATGATTTGACAGAAGTATCCTGCAATGATTTGACAGAAGTATCCTGCAATGATTTGACAGAAGTATCCTGCAATGGGGGCCAGCTGCTATGGTGGTTCTGTGCTCCATGAGGAGCGGAAAGCAAAATATTGATGAGTGATGATGAGCTGTACCAAACGTAGAAAACATTGTGTTTCAGTGTATGTCAATGCAGACAGTTTTAGATTAATTTGCACTTTATTGTCATTATAATGATAGACAGTTATAGATTTCAGGGAAAATGGGAAAGCTTATTACATATCATTGGGCAAATGACAATGGCATTTTTACTATTCACAAAACCAAACTAGCTTATATATCGGAAAATATGGATTTGAACCAGGAAGTTACAGACTTTCATAAATTGGATGTTGGTGTAGAATAGAAAGATTAAAATGATACGACAAGATTACCTTCGTGGAACTGATATAGGGTGACCAGACGTTCGGCAAAAGGCAATCGTGCCCTCCCTTTTTTACGCTCTCGCCCTACCGTCCGGCAGGCATTGCAGAAAAATGTCTTTTTGCCAGGCTTTTCGCTGAAACTTTTTGAACCTTGCTGTTAAGATAAATCACTACAGTCTTTCAAGATTTGAAAATTTGTATTGCCTGTTTCTAAGGTTTTATATGTATCGTTACGTTTTTTTTTTAACTTTTGCAGCAATGATCATATATTCCAGTATCGTATGTTGGCGTGTGTTTCTACGTTTTGCCAGTTTGGACTGAGTCAAAATGTCAGTGGATCAAATATTTTTTTTTGTCTGAGTGTGTGGAATTCCGGCCGTTGTAGAGGTCAGTAGACTGGGAGCCTCCATGTTGGCTAAAACCGTGGCTTTTCGCTTCCACTTAGAATTTTAATTAATTTATTTTTGAAACGTCCTAAGTGTTCGTCAAGCGTAATTAATTTTGAACTCACTAGAAAGTGGGTTGGTGTTAGGTTAAGGCTAGCTGTTTGACAAAAGCTCGACTTAGTGTTAGGGTTAGGTAAAAACTAGTTGCAACATAAATATGGATAGCCAGTCTGGCAACATGCAGCAACTTGCCGGATCTTGTCTACTGCCATTGTCATTCTCCTAATTGTCACTAGTATGACCTTCAACCTAAATTTACTTACTTAGTCCTTCCCTTTCTACCGTGAGGTGTAGAGGTTTGGAAGAGAGAGCGCCAGACTATCCTATCGGCTGTCTTCCTCCTGGCCTGGTTCCATTCTAGTCCTCGGTCCTTCAAAGATTGTCCAATGTTGTCCTCCCAGCGGACTCTGGGTCGTCCTGGGGGTCTGAATCCTTGGCTCTTTGTTTCCCATGCTTGTCGTGGTAGCCGATCTTCTCCCATTCTGCAGACATGGCCAAACCATCTTAGTTGGGACTGTTCTACTTGGGTCTGCAGGGGGTGGGATTTAAGGCCTTGACGTATCGTCTGGTTGCGTACCATGTCTCTTCTTGTTACTTCAACCACCTTCCTCAGATACCTCATTTCTGAGGTTTGGATCTGGCTTTTGTGGGTTGTAGTCATTGCCCATGACTCGCATCCATATGTCAAGACTGGAACATAGGTGGAGCGGTATACAGCCATCTTCGTTTTCTTACCAACCTCTCTCTTGCTGAGGAATCCTCCATTTATGGCCTGAAAAAGTCTCCCAGCTGCTGCTTTTCGAGTGGCCAACTCTTCTTTGATGCCTCCCTTTCGGTCAATAATAGCTCCGCGGTATTTAAAGTGGTCTATTTAAGGCCTTGACGTATCGTCTGGTTGCGTACCATGTCTCTTCTTGTTACTTCAACCACCTTCCTCAGATACCTCATTTCTGAGGTTTGGATCTGGCTTTTGTGGGTTGTAGTCATTGCCCATGACTCGCATCCATATGTCAAGACTGGGACATAGGTGGAGCGGTATACAGCCATCTTCGTTTTCTTACCAACCTCTCTCTTGCTGAGGAATCCTCCATTTATGGCCTGAAAAAGTCTCCCAGCTGCTGCTTTTCGAGTGGCCAACTCTTCTTTGATGCCTCCCTTTCGGTCAATAATAGCTCCGCGGTATTTAAAGTGGTCTACCTGCTCCAGGACCTGTTCTCCCAGCTTAATCTGATGTCTTCTTTCTTCTCGTGATATCACCATGGATTTTGTAATTAAAACTTACTGGGGAATATTAGTTCTTCAGGTAAATATTACTTTTAAAATAATAAAGGTGTACTTGAATGACGTCATTTTCGCTGAGAATTACCACGTGATTTTTTTCCGCGTAGTTCCTGGGGGGTATCTTATGAGACAAAGAAAGAATATACTTACTGCTCCCTCAAGCATGTCGTAGAAGGTGATTAATGTGAGGTTGTGCATGGGGCTGGCAACCTTAACATGTCAAATTAATGGCTGTAGAAACCACCACTGGAAGAGTATGTTTAATGCTTTTTGTGGGCTTCCTGCAAGGGGGGGGGGGGGGGGGCATAATGGTCTGCGGTGATGCGGTGGCGTTTCTGTGCTCAGTAGGGAGCGAAAAGGAAAACTAGGATGATGACATGTGATTTCATTTGTTGCGTTTGTTGGAGGAAATTCTGTGAATCTGAAACTGTCATTAGATCTGAAATTATGATTCTGAAGAGTCCATAAAAGTTTGTCAGGGTTTGGTAAGCTAATCTATAACAGCAACATCTGTGTCCTCCTTTGTTCTCCTTTTCACCTTTCCTTCTCCTACTTTTCGTGCTTAGGTATCTGGTAATCCTAACCTCGTGACGAGAACTAGACAGGTGCCAGTGAAACAATAGATGGGAAGAAAACGCTGGAAATGTATATGGTCCATACTCAGGAAAACGTCTGATAGCATTACTAGGCAGTCCTTGTTCTGTAAACCCCAGGATAGAAGACGTAGAGGGAGACCAAGGAAACACACAAAGAAGAGAACTGAAGACTGAAATGAAAACGATGAGGAAGACCTTGAGGTGATGGCACCAGACAGGACTTGATGTGAGTTTGTTCTAGGCCTAGGCTGCTTAGAGACATGAAGGTCAAGGTCAACATAGGAATAAATATTAGACAAACATAAAGGTATGTTTACAGGCACTCGTAAGAAATACAGAAGTAGAAAACTAGACAACAGAAAAACAATATGTATTTACTGTTTACAGGTCTCGGGTTTCCCTTCCTTATGTGTTATCAACATAAGAATACAAAGGCTAGGGGACTTTGTGGCAATGTGAAAATATATGAAGATAAAGAGAAATCAAGTTCAGCAGAAAAATAAGAATCTTAAACTCAACATGTCAAGTTTATCCTATTGTATGGCTCGCTTTCAAACATGGAGACTAGCAAAATCAGTTTTGAACTGATATGACAAGACAACTAGTGTGGAACTGATTACAAGGATCAGACACGTGCCAGTAGAACTAGAGATCAGAAGACAACGCTAGAACCGGACGGGACAAACAATGAGCAAACTTAAAGATAGCAGTACAATCCAGTCATGTTCTGGAAACCCCAGGGTAAGAAAGATATAATAAATGGAGAAGAGAATTGGAGAGAGACATGAAAGAGATAAGGAAAACATAAAAAGACTTGATGATGATGGCACGTGACAGGAAGACTTTGTCGTAAATTAATCAGATAGGTAATAGCTGTTTATAACCCTGACTGAACAGACGTGATAGTGATGACAATGTGAAAGTAAGGGGTAAGAAATAGTTTTATCACGAGGTGATCGTGTAAGAGAAAGGACAGTCTCTGGATAGAATAATTTATCTAATCCAGGCTATCTGGACGACTAACTTTAAATCAGACGTACTTTCTCTCCCTGTAAGAAATACAAGTTACGCTGCACTCACATGCGCACAGTTCTGTGACAAATACGCACGAACGTGAAAACAAACTATGAATAACATATAATGGATAGGGGTTGACCGACACGATAACTAAAGGTTAATTAAGTTTATTATCAATAGAAAATCACAACATAAATCATATACATCAATAGATCATGGTTTACAGACAAATGAAAATTAATCAAATAGGTTCTCCCCTCTGGTAAAGGAAAAGAAAGAAGATCCCAACAGAGGTTAATTAACCCAAAAGATCAAAAAGTTAACAATAAGTTATGAGATAGTCAGTATGGGAAAAGAACAGGTTCTAAATGTAAGTTATCCCGTGACTACTCAGATTAGTGAGACAAAAAGAAGAAATCATATAAGTAATGTAATGTAATGTAATGTAATGTAATAGCCCCTTCAGTCATAACTGACTATGGGAATGCGCCCCTGAGGTGACAGCCCTCAGCTGCTTATTTTCCTGGTGCTCCTTTCGACGTTTTCTCCTCACCTCTGCTTCTTGTGTGAGCCTCTCTTCGCCCAATCTGAGGTGGCGCCGTAAATAGCATCGCCACTTAGTGCGATCAGCAGCTTCATCCTCCCATGTTGCTGGATCCATGTCCAGTGCCCTCATATCTCTCTTGCACACATCTTTGAACCTCAGCTGTGGTCGCCCAACTGTTCTCTTGCCATCTGCTAATTGTCCGTAGAAGATATCTTTTGGGATGCGACCATCTTCCATGCGGCGAACATGGCCAAGCCAGCGAAGTCTGCGCTGTCTAAGAAGCGTATACATATTTTGAAGGCCAGCACGTGACAACACCTCGACATTAGTCACTTTATCTTTCCACGAGATGCCGAGGATGCGGCGTAGACACCGCAAATGGAAGGTATTGAGCCTTCTTTCTTGCTTAGCATAGGTCGTCCAGGTCTCGCTGCCATATAGAAGTGTGCTGGTGACGCAGGCATTATATACCGCAGCTTTGGTCTTCATTGTGAGTTTAGAGTTTCCCCAAACACGCGATGTGAGGCGGGCAAAGGTAGCTGCAGCTTTGCCAATGCGGCTGTCGATTTCTGTATCCAGTGAGAGTTTGTCATTGATGGTAGACCCTAGGTATGTGAAGTGGTGCACCACTGCCAATTCATAGTTATCGATAGTGATAACTGGTGCAGCACCCACATCCTGACTCAGCACATTCGTTTTCTTTAGACTTATTGTGAGGCCAAAGTCCTTGCATGCTTTAGTGAAGCGATTCATCAAGCTCTGAAGCTCCTGTTGGCTTTGAGTGACGACTGCAGCATCATCAGCGAACAACAAGTCTCTTATAGTGACCCTTCTGATTTTTGTTTTTGCCTTCAGCCTTGAAAGATTAAACAGACGGCCATATAAGTATACTGATGGTAATCAAAGACATAAGTTTCTTTCTCCGTTCATCCAATTCACATCCATTCAGTGGCCACTTTCAGATGTATGCTTACCCCAGTAGTTGTTGCAGGCATTCCAAGGAAATACACTAATAAGTAATAAGACTATGTATTGTCAAAATTGAGTTGTGCCGAATCCTGCCCCAGATTCGCCGTAATTGCTGACTGCAAATTTCACGGGAATCGCTGAGTCGGTGATTTAATTTGTCCTGGATACAATAAGTTATCTCTGCCTTCAGTTGGTGGGAGTAAGGTTCATACTTGGTGATCGCCGATGTAGGATGAATAGAACATAGATAGTTCCTAGGTGTCTAGCTTCAAGTGGCTGGGACACTATGGTAAGTTACACAAATGTTGCTGACAATATATTTCCGCACAACTGGCTGATGAGATTGATATAAATAAATCTGGTAATAGTTCTGTTCCAGTTAAGATTATAATTTAATGTTTCTATTCTGGTTTTCTCTCATGACAAAATGAGGTAAAAGGACCGCACAGGTCACAGCAAGAAGCTCATCAATATTAAATATATCTGGATGCTTATATGATATTATAAGTTCATGTGATCGTAAGTTCATATGGCCATAAGAAAGCCGCTAGTACTCAGGTTTGATCAGCCTAGATTATAGGAAAGAATATATAAACATTTAACCAAATTATCAATATCATATCTAACACGTGTTAAAATAGGACCTCTTCACCGCTCTGTTATAAATTAGATTTAAAACCCACGTGGCTAGCTTAACCTGTTGTTTATTTAACGCGTGATATGAACGCTAGTCATTCATAAAATTACATAAAATGGATATCAGTAAATAATATATGCCGTCAGTAGACAGTTATTTAATGTATGTACTAGTCAATTTAAAACATCTCTTACTGGGAAATAGCGAGTAATTAAATTTACTTTACGGCTGGAAAATTTAGCTATAAGTTATTTAATTAGCACAGAAAATCTCAGTGAAATAAAATGAAACTTTAAACACATTAAATCCCTTAAGGCTAGAAATATAAATTACCGCAGTCAGAAAAATAAAACACTCCATGAAAATCTAATAATTCTCACTCTGTACGAGAAATACTAGAATATTCGAGCTAGTGGTTTCAGATAAATCTCTGAACAACTGATAATGGCTATTGGAGAGACATGGTATATATTGATAGATTCCCATCTATCTCTCCTCAATGCGAAAGTCACACCTCCTTCCAGACCCGGGCCAATTTGCCGTTCGATTTCTGTATGAAAGGAAATTTCTTCACCTCCGCCGTTGAATATCTCTGACTTTTCTTTCATTATCTCCGCCTTGCCGAATATCAGCATTAGAAGTAAATTAATTCCCCTGAACGTGTAACACTTCAGTGTACGCCTTAGACTTAACGCCCCTAGATTCTTCAAAGAGACTGTTAAACGCCTGGACTCATCCCGTGTGTTCCCCTGATCAAAGAATCAATTACGCCATGCTCCGCGCTTCGCTCTCTGTTTCACCGTGCTAATTGCTCAAACAGCTCACGTGTTTATTGCGCTAATGGAACCGTCGTTCATGTGGCAAAAAAATTAACTTGATGGGAGGGGGGCAAAAGTGAAAGAAGACTGCTGCACAATATTCATATGTGACAGACTTGGCATAAGTTTTTTGAAGTCCACTGTTCCTCGGGAAGCTGAAATGGGATGATGATGATGATAATTTTAGCACCACAAATATTTTAATTTTTACGGAAAACTTTCACCGATAGTTTGGGGTTGTTGTGTTGTTGTTTTTTTTTTTCTTCAAATCGATGATACTGGTGTCGTCACGGAATTGCCTCCTCTGCTTTGCAGTAGTAGTCCAACAATGACAAAATCTCAAGAATATCTAATATGGGTCTTCAGAGATGTCTACCTTCGCACAAGAATACTCTTGGCAGAGTTGTAGGTAGAAGGATAATGATGCTTCTATCTCAAGGGAATTTCCATAAGATATTTCAGAAGTCAAGAACAATGCTGCATTGGCAGGGCAATTGTTAACTTATATCGGTCCGCCGCCTTTTATGAAGAATTAAGTAATTATTAATTTCAGCTCGTTCAAGCCCCCACCCTGATTTACTCAGTGGAATTCTTCTTATTATAGTATAGCTCTATTTAGAGTGTATTTAGTAAATTGACTGAGACAAACATACAGTACATTCAAAATGATTAAATCGAAGTTAAATTTGTATATTTACAAAATCAGATTTAATAGTCATTTAGGTTTTAACAAGGTTTTAAAGAAATGAGTAGTTATTTATTAAAAAAAGTTTATCATCACTATTGTGATGGGACAGAAATGTGTAAAGGAGGTCACTTGGCAGCTTATATGGGTTACTTAGCTGTCAGTGATGGTTCTGCTCATTCTGATGGTTTGGTTCTTGGTAGACTGATCACGCTTGTCGCTGGTCAAGATTGTAGGGCGCAGCACGTTTCCAGAAATGTCAGGGAGTGTCTACAAAATCGGTCCCTCGTCTTTAAGCTCAGGCCACTTTTCCCTTCTTGTTCCAGAGATAGTACCCTCAACACATAGTTATGGGTCCGTTTTTCCTATTCCACCATCCCATCTATCTCAGACTTTACCCTCGATGGGGATTAAACTTAATCTTTCGAGAGGAAACTTTCTTTACATTTAAATTGAATAGCTTTATATTTACTTTACATTCAAATAAAACGGTTAATAGTATAGATAGAATATGCTTACATTAACATCTACACTTTTTGAAAAATGTTCACAATATAGATTTAATATGTTTTCATTTACATTTACACTGGCTGAAAAGCTTTGAAACTTTCGTTAATTTTAAAGTGAATATGTTTACATAGACATTTACACTGGTTTGAAAATGTAGATATTATAATTAGAATTTACATCATTTCTTTCATCTTACCTCCTTGTTCCATATGGAACTTGGGACTACCTATGCTTTTTAGTTCTCCTTAAGAAATTAGCAATAAAGCAGTCACCGGCCCTTGCAATGGTGGTTCATAAATTCATCATTCTGTATGATGAGGTTGCCAGCCTCAAATGACTTGGACATCCATTTAGCAATTTTCACATAATAATTTTCCCATGACAATATATACATATTAGTTCACATGTTAGTAATAAAAATTATAGAATGTAAAATCCAAAACTTACGCCAATCTTGGCTCACAGACTGTTTGCTCAGAGAAGTAGGTTTAAGGCACTGGCAGATGCCTTTTTTCACGTGTCTGGGGTTTCGTTATGTTAGCACTAAACTCCCACTATGACACCGTGTTTCAGTTTCCTCAGATTCCGGTCTTCCTTATTAAAATGGTTTTCCTGGGCTCTTTGAGTCCTTCAAGATGTTCCACAAAGTCCGGTCTGTTAAATTGAATTCTGAATTCTAACTTCAGTCAGTCATTTCGTCTTGGCAAGCGATCCTCACAGTGAATTTTCACAGTGTCTTAAAACTGCGAAAAGGTCAGGTTATATGGCCCTTTTTCCAGCGCATGTGTTTTGTTACGATGCTAAGAAACATCCAATTGTTTCAAACGTGCGTGTTGTGTGGGGTAATTTCAAAATTATTTCCCCCCGAAATAATGTGCGTGATGCAAAAGGTCACCTCTCCCATATATTGGAATAAAAAATCCGATGCCTTGTATGCAAACTCACAGACACATCTGTAAACTCATTCGACAATATGTGTCAGATGTAACATCTTACTTTCCTTCTTTGCCGCAAGGTGTGCAGGAAACGATGATGGCATACATCTCTGTCCAAAATGTGTTGCACAGACGAGTAATCTCGTTATCTGTCGCTTGAGCACAAACAATCCGTCTCTTTACCATCTTGACAAAGAACGCATCCTGGCCTTATCAGCGATTAAGCAAATACGCTGGGCGATTGTAATTCTACTTCGTAGCCCGATGTCGGCCACACCCGAGATTAACCAACATGGTTGTCGATTAATATTGCATCACCTGTCTACTATCTCAGCAGGGATGGTCAGGTAAACAAACAAGACGAATTAACACTGAGAGGAGTGTAAGAATGTTAGAAAATACAAAGTATCTGCTACATTGCAGAAAAGAAAAAAGTGCCAACCATGGAAAAGCACGTAAATAGTCAGTACAAAAAATAGACAGGATACGGCCGTAGTGAAGCAGAGATCGACCCAAAAATAATTATGTGACAGTGTCAACTCTGTTAGCAGTCTCCTGCTGACTACTTCCTTTAACCAGGCGGCGCTTTAAAAAACGTTTAAAAAAAAACATGGAAATACTGACGTTTTTACTTTATTCATTATTAGTCTCCTTCTGTGCTCCTTAAGTAACATCGGGCCAGCATTACTGTTAGCCTATTTGCAAGAAGCCTATACCGACAGAATGCGTATTCTCTTGCAGTGATAACGTCTGCCGCAATGTGTTTGACATAACGAGGTTTCCAGCCTCAAGCACAATCTCACCCCAGTGACCTAATGCAACATGAGCTATCAACGATTCTATTTTTACCTCGGGACCCACACATGGTGTCACCTCGCCTAAATAAAGTCAACCCACAGCCCTAGCTTCTAGACGAATTGTTCTATTCGGATTACGTCTTAGCATGATCAACTGATCCAAGTAACGCCGATGGTTAGTAGTTTTTTTTTTTTCTCTATTTTTTAAATAAAGTTTTGCCTCGTTTTGGCAGTCGGTTATATTAGGGTGTATGTCCAAATATAAAAGACCTTTAGGTTAGGAGTCAACCTTGCAGTCCAAGTGTTTTGAGTTCGATTCTCACTCAGGGAAAGTTGCTGTTCTTGTCTTTTTATTTTATTTATCTTTTTTTTTTCTTATTTGGCTTCACTGCTTTTCAAGTTTACGTCAGATCTCGTGTTTATTTTTCCTATCATTCTAAATATCCGGAGCTTAAAAATATCACATAACCCAGCAACAGTGACGCCTGGCTGTTGCTGTTAAAATATAAAAAGAAAAGACGAAAGGAGAAAAACTGAACCAGTATATACACTCTGTGAGAATTGCCATGACTAGTCTTTAAACGTCTCACAAAGTTCCGCCATGGTCCACACTCCATTGATATGCCAAAAATTATAGCCATATTGGTCATAAGTTTCTTTTCAATGAAACAGAGTAGGCGACTGGAATTGATGAAAAAAAATTTCCATTATGCAATAACACGGCTTTTAGACTAGTCTTGGAAGAGTCGATGAAAAGTCGCCATTCGTGTTGAATTGAACAAGTTCTCTGTGTCCTATGGACGAAATTTAGATATCGGAGTATTGGGCGCAAAAAAAGATTCCATTCTTTGAGTCGCGAACCGAGTAATTCCGCTTGTCCTTTGGTGAGAGACATATTAGATCTGAAAGTTCCAGTGGGAGAAGATTTCTAAAGCAGGTAAACTATCACTTTTGATGGTTCATTAGCAAACTATGCTGATTGTGAGGTGGTTTCGAAACCGATTCAGTATTTGCTGGTTTTAAAAGTGAAAAAATTTGTCAAGCAGGTCACAATCAGTAGATTTGTCGGTTCACGCCATACAACTCCAAATGGCATCGACTTATGCTTCGGCGATTTTCGTAACCAACCTGCCAATGTATTTGCACAAGTCGAACAAACTGCATTTGGCTTCCAAGATTTATTTGCATCATCAACTTTCGAATCGAAATAAAGTTCATATGCTTTCTTTAGCAATGGTGTAAAGTTTTTCTGGTGAACACGATCGGTAAAATATCCGCACACGTAACAGAACAGATCAGCCGAATTTCTACAACTTCTAGAAGCCATATTTCACTCAGAATTATTTCAAAATACAGTAACTATTTGAAGTATAACGTAACATATGTCATGCATCTTTTAGCAGTATAAAAATTAGAATTATTTTGCATTTTATTAATTTTTAAAAAGTTATATAGTAAAAATGAAACGGAGCAAATAACGGTTTCCCAAAAATATATTTATTCACAAATATCTTAAGAACCCGACGTGATAGAGATAAACGGATTTCAAATTTGAAATCAGCGCAAGAAACTGACCTAAGAACACTTATTCTTATATAAGAAAGAAAAATGTTGTTTGTCAGTGTAATCGCTCAAACCCGAGTGAAAAAAAAAGTTATTTCTCCTGTACAGTGCGAGTAAGTATTATTCTTCAGCATAATTAGAACTAATGGTGCGAATTACTAATGTTCATGTGTTTAAAATTTTCTTACAGTGTGGTACAGAAATGTAAAAAACAAAAAACTATACTTGGTATTTACAATTAGGATCGGCTTAGTCATTGCGGACCATTCTGTTGGAGCCCCTGGACTGAAGATTATAGTTTCGTTGTTACATATTTTTTGTCAACATACAGCAATAAATACAGGGTTTGTTTTATTTTTAATACAGTGCAATAGCAGATAGTTATCATGTCTAATGTGACATAATCGTCTTTTCCAAATCTGGAGATGGGACCCCGAATGCGGGGCTCCCTGTGAGCGCGGGCCCCTGTGGGCGCGGGACCCGATTCGGCCAAATAGGTTAAAAGGGCCTAAGGCCGGCCTGTTTATACTATTAGCATTTTTCTTCACTGCAGATTGCTAACATATTTTACAACATGTCTTCTTCTTCTTTGATCCTTAGCCGCCGACCGTCACAGCAGTCAGTGGCCATCACGCCTAGTGGCGTCTTGTAGGGCAACAACAAACTGATTCCACTTTGCTCGGTCGGCGGCCATCCTTCGTACAGTGCCCCAACTCTGGTTCATTCTTTGTATCTCAGCCACCACAGTCCTCCGCCAGGTTGTTTTTGGTCGGCCTCTCTTTCGTTTTCCTTCAGGTGTCCAAAGCATAGCTGTTCTTGTGATGGCATCGGGGTCTCGAGGACATGGCCAACCCAGCTCCAGCGTCTGCCAGCTATGATGGTGTGCATGTCCTCTTGCTTGCTCCGAGTAAGCAGATCTTGGTTGGTGATGGTATTCGGCCAAAAGATTCGGTGAATTTTTCTTAGGCATGTTGTGTGAAAAGAGGACAATTTCGACATTTCCTTCTCTGTAACTCTCCAGCATTCCGCACCACAGAGAAGCACAGAAAGCACATATCTCTGATATAATCTTAATTTTGTGCTTGTGCTGTATTGAGAGGACTTCCAGATGTTGTTTAGGCTAAAGAAGGCTGTTCTTGCCTTATTCATTCTGATGTTGATGTCTTTGCCTGCCCCGCCATCTGGTGTTACTATGCATCCTAGGTATGTGAAGGTGTCTGTCTGTACCAGTTGCTGATTCCTTACTGATATGGGCTCAGGGTTGCTCACATTGAGCGTTATGACCTCTGACTTCTTTAAATTGATGTTCAAGCCCACCTGCTGGCTAAACTTATTAAGTCTATCCGTTTTTTCCTGGATATGTTGATGTGAATGTGCTAATAGTGCAATGTCATCTGCATATTCCAGATCTTCCAATGTAGAAAATGTAGTCCATATTATTCCTCTTGTTTACAACATGTGCATTGCTAAAATAGTGTAGGAGAGACAGTTTTCGTGCTCACATAATGTTATCTTGAAAAATGTTCATAAAATTACAAGCCAAAATCTTTTTTTTTAAAATTTAATGTCACGTTAACTGCAGTAAATCTAAGATCAAATGTAAGACCAGCAGGGATGGACGTATGAGAGGACGCATTAGGCGTGTATACAACCAGTGCGCAACAGGAACAATTTGCATTCACACTCTTTGACATTTGCTAAGGGAGACTGAGCACCTATGGGTTTGCCCGGAGTGCAATGACGTCGATTCTGATTAACATTAACTTTAAATCTAAAATTCTGAAAAGATTGAATTCATTAGTTTACACCTCTATTTTAAAAATAAATAAATAAAATAAAACAGTTATCTATATCAATTTATAATACAAAAGGTACCCGTCAGTTAAATGGGATTCTGTAGCAAACTCCCTAAAGCTACTATATTGCAATCAATAAACCTTGATTGGACTAGAATTGATCATGAGTAATGTGCGGTTCTGCCGCAATGCTTTCATCTTCCAACTCAGTTATTTTTCTCTCCCCTTTTTCTATGAAGAAACTACTTAAATTCTATTTAAAGAAGGCACTATTGATAAACTTGGGAGTCTGGACGCGTTTGTAACAAGTACAACAAAGTATGTGACATTTGCAAGGTACAATTATCAGCCCAAGCCGTTCATGGAAACAGGTATGGGAACTGTTTGCTTTAGGCATTGATTGGAACGCAGTGTTGGATCTCTAAAGTGAAGAAACAGAATCCTAGTTTTAAGCGTCTTTTTATAACCAGTTGCTTCTAAAGTCATCTTGAAATACTTATGCTGTGTGCAAGGGCATCTACAGCCTCATGAAACCTTTTAGTAACCGTTAAGATAATTTACAAGTTCGCTGTCTAAACCAAGACCTGGGGTTCAGCAATGACCTTTAGGTCTCGAACCAGAGGATGTGACACTCTATTTGATAATAATAACAAATGTAACTCATCTCGGATATTTTTTCTGGATATCCTGCCAGATTGGCTGAACAAGTAAGTGTGTTTTAGCTACGCCCATAATTATGCTATGTTAAACCTATACAATGACTTGCAAGTGATTTGTAATGATATACCCCATAATTCTGGGGGAAAATAAGCAAAAAAAAAATATTAAATACAGATCTTTTTTTTCACAATAAAAATTAATTGACATTTACTTATTTAACTTTTAGAATTATTTGTATAACTATAAAGTTTGGATGTGAAAGATGGATGTCCCACAACATAAAAATGAAATAATTTTTTTCACGTTTGTTTCACACCTCAGTTCAATCAAATGTTAACACTTATTTGACAGCTAATGGATAGTTAAGTGGTGCACAACCTACAAAATGTCAAGAATGTTTTTTAAAAATTTAGATTTATCTAGGTTTTTGTAAACCTCAAAATGTCAGAGGACAAACGAGTTTTTATTAACAGAATGGGGAATGTGGTTTGACAGGAGAGTCAATGGGCGGGGGTAAACTATAAAGTGCTGTTAACCAGGTAATGACAATCGTAGATAACTAGTAAAAATCATAAACATTTTATTCACATACCGAAAAATGCATATTCTACCGGACATACGTTTCCTGACTTTAAAAATACCAGTTCTGAGTGTGCCACCTACAATCAAAATGAAAATGTGAATTTTTAAGTGACTGAAACTAACACGCTGGGCGCATGTTTAGTCTAACTGGAATCTCTTAACATATTATGAGATATCGTGAATGGGTTTGTATGACTTCCACTGAGACAGTAAGGGATAACGTTTATGTCTTACCAAAATATAATGCCATGAAAGTGCGTGAAGGTTAATTTAAGCGTTCTAGTGAAACGGTGCACAAAAATAATGGACTCTACCTGTTTGTTCCTATTATATTAATAAGTGTCCGTGGTATATCACGTGTGGTCATGAAGGAGATGGGGCACTTAGAAAGATGGGATATCCGATAGCCATGTTTGCACCCCTACAGGATAAAACCCTGGTCATTGAACTGGAGCTCATGATTCCACTGAACAAGTTGTAGATTGCTAGAAATACCACGGAAATTAAATTTTTTTTTAAACTAGGTCCAGCCAATACTGGGACAGAGCGTGCAGTTACTTTCTATCTAGAGTTGTAGTAGCAGAATTTTTCTGTAGTGTGTGGTACTATCACAGTTCAAAGCAGATTAAATCTTGTGCTCAGAGAACAGCAACACGAAACTATGAAGATTTGTTGAGATGAAGTTGTTTATTGATTGTGTGAACGGTGTATTTGATTTTTTTTTTTTGGTACATTTATGGGCTCGTTATCTGGAACTACAATCGTATGGGCACTTGTGATGTACCCTTTTTCCTGTCAGCCATGCTATAGACTCAGGAAGCTCAGAAACACTGTACACAACTTCAATAACTGGACAAGGGGGCTGTAGAACTGCTGACCGAAAACTTTTTGTTTTACAAAGAAAACTCATAACAACACAGTGTAAATTGTTTAACGCTGAATAACTGAATCACTAATATCTGACTTGAAGCGACTTGAACTGCACATACTTTTATTTTCTTTGCGGGTTTTGTCTTATTGTGGCATAGCATGTTTCTTTCAACCAAGACGTAAGTCCCGTGGTTATATAAGAGCGCAATATGCCATTCAAAAATAGATGAACTCTGTTAACCGGCGTACAGCATTAGATACTACGTCCTGAAAAGGACTATAGCACGTTTCACTAGCTTTGCCCTCAAACAAATGTAATTATCTGATTAACCGTCCAGCGTATTAATGCCATGTTTTGCATACGATGTTATATTGGGTTAGACCCAACAAATATATACTTTATATCTGTGCACCTTGTCTAGTTCCCATAAACGAATGAAATCCTTTGATCTTTGTCGGCATACTAATTATTGTGTATCGAGAAAAGAAATTTTACCACTTCAGTCACATATTCTGTGAATTGATTAGGCATAGGCGTGTCTACTATTACAATAATGTGGCCATCATGTTTGCATATGAATACCTGTTGAAGATGATTTCTTTAATGATCTGCATGCGAGATACTCGTGACATTGTTTGTCGTTGACATTTATTGCGCTACCAAACTGGACCTTCATTGATCTAA
This sequence comes from Oreohelix idahoensis, assembly GCA_024509875.1. Lineage (NCBI taxonomy): Eukaryota > Metazoa > Mollusca > Gastropoda > Stylommatophora > Oreohelicidae > Oreohelix > Oreohelix idahoensis. The sequence continues at coordinate 199,495 of JAMPIV010011965.1, forward strand.
TTATTTCAATAGGTATCACCACTTTGCGGTACATAAATATCATAATGGAACGTTGCTCCTCTACTGTGCTTGTAAATAACGGTAAGGTCATCTTTAAAGAAATTAAACTTCATCTGAATCATAATCAGATGTCTCTGAGAAATTGATAATCAATCTCGGCTGAATGAAGGACAAACCATCATTCGTCCAATATACCTCTTCCTGTTGTAACACATGGTTCTCACATTTCTTCCAATAATCCCTGGCTATATTGGAGATGGCGGCTTTTGTAAGTATTTCAACATCTTTTAATTTGAACGTTCTATTTTCTGTTGCTACCTGTTCCTTAATTTTAGCCCAGACTAATTCTATTGGGTTTAAGTGAGAATGGTAAGGAGGCAATCTTAAACATCTGTGACCATGTTCATGGATTGCCTTGTCTATGTGAAATATCTTTGTATGCAGTGTCTTTTTTACAATTCCAAGTAATTCAGGCTTCATGGACACTTCGTTGAATGGAATGTTGTTTTTGGTCAGCCAAATATTTATTACATCTTTAGTACTTGATGAATTAGGAACTTTATCTTCTGGTGCCACAACGTTGTGATATGAAGCATTGTCCATTATCAAACACGACGGTCTATCCAGTGAAGGAAGTACATGATTCACAATCCAATCTTGAAATATCTTGCCATTCATCTCTGTATGATAATCCCTATTATCTGTGGATTTTGAAACAAATATGAGTTCAGTATTATTTAGAAGCCCATGATGGCTGCTTCCTGCATGTGCAATTATTAGGCGCTGTCCTTTGCTGCTTGGTACTAGCCTCTTAGTTGTCCCATCAGATGATTGCCATTCTCGTTCATTACTGTGGTGCGCATTGATCCAAGTTTCATCTAAATATACAAAATCATAACAATCTCTTCTCATTTCTCTGACCTCGCGTAAATATTTGCTTCTCATTGCAACTATATGAGGCTTCTCACAAATAAGGTTTCTACCACCAACATATTTTCTAAAAGTGAATCCCAAACTCCTAATAGTCCTCCATAGCGTAGATTTGGAAATATCAATGTCATTATTCTTTCTTAACCAAATTTTCAATTTCCTTAACTCATTCATTCCAGAGTTATTTTGCACGCTGTGCCAGACTTTTTTTTGGGGCAGAATTTTATAGAGTGAAGTGTTCATCTTTCAGTCTAAATTTGTTTGTGAATTTTCCTTTGGACATGTACTTATTATATACCAAACTGTAGGGAAATGGACAGAGAATTCAAATATATAATGTCTGTGGTAGTATTAACACAAGTATGTTTGGTATAATTTAATCATTTTGCATGTAAAATTGAAAAACGCTAAAAAGTTGACTGTAGAATACGATCTTACCAAAGACAAATTACTGTCGTAGACAATAAAACTTTCTTTTTAGTCTTCAAACGTCAAGTTAATCCATATACAAAGTAAAAAAAAAACATGCTTATGGCCAAAATTAGTACATTTAGTGTTATTCGCACCAGTTTGTCCGTGGTTCTTTGTAAGAAAAAAATAAATTATGCAATCGTGCATTACGTAATTTTCAAACAAATAAATAAGAATAACGTCATATAAATACTTTTTTACTCTTGTTTAATGTTTTAATAGTATCCCTAGCTTCATCTTCTACCAAGAACTAGTGATTAGATGTTACGGTAGGTCTAGTTTTGTTGCTTTTTGATCGGCCAGAATATGACTACGCCCACTCATCAACTAAATCTAGTGTGTCTAGCTTTTCTGCATATATTCCGTATTTTGACAACAAAATGTGACTACCAAACAATCATCATCAATGTCAGCAATGTTTCAAAGTAGTTTGACACAATTATTTGCTTAGGAGACTTAGAAAAATTAAATATAAAGCGTGACATATTTCTCTAGCAAAAACAACGAAAAACGTAAACACGCGAATCTTCACAAAAATTGTGATAATAACATCAAAACACGCACATGTGCTGATTAACTAAAGTCAAATTAGTTGTTTAAATAGTAACGGAAGTCATTCTACGAGTTTTAATATATGAACTGCATTAAGCGGACGATTTTTAGGGTTTATTCGTGATAAACTAAAAACCACGCTCTGAGCGTTGCTCTGGCACGGCGTGTTGAATTTTGCAACGCTCAGAGCGTTGGTCTGGAGTCAAAGAGTTAAAGTCACTGCCTCATTATTGTGAAACATACTGCAAATTTCTCTGCGGATCAATTCTCTGTCAAAATTATCCACCACTCTTGGCCTAATTTTTGTGTGTAAAACACTGGAATTAGAAATTTCAGATGTCGCTATCCAGCGGTGCAATGATCGTTTGCTTATCCCCAAGGCATGAATAGTCCTCTTTTGTGGGTTTGAAATAGAATGATATAGTTTTCCTCGAGTAGCTTCATTGCAGAAATACTTTAAAATCCTATTTGTGATTTGCTGTAATGTCATAAAATGTACTCGCAGACTCATTTTTCCTACTTAACCACACAATACTTTTTGTAGACACACCTTTGATTGGCAATGTGTGCGTAACACCGGATATAAACTGTTTTATGTTCAAGAAGGGCAATTTCACGCTAAAATCATGCCAATTGTTTAATAAACCAATCATGTGCAAATGAGGTCGTATAATTTACTGTAGACATTTCAATATGTGTGTGTGTGATGTGTGTTGGCAAGTAGGATTTTGATATTATATCGCAAAGAAACGAAAATTGAAACCAATGGCCGCATTTTAATGAAAAATTTAATTCATAGGGTGTATACCATTTCAAATTCACACACAAAATTTCACTTATATGCATTATATATTCGCTGAGATATAGCATTTTGAAGTTGGGCAAAGCTAGTGAAACGTGCTATAATAGTGTTTATCTACTAGCACGACAAAACCCTGAAAAGTACTTGTTCTAAAAAGGACTGCCAGCTACGGCAACGCTGCCTGTACCTCCTCAGGTGTTTTAACGAACACAGGCTGTATGGACAGACTTTTAAAAAAAAAATAAAATGTTGCCTCGTTTTGGTGAGGCGCGTCCCGTTCAACCTCGTCGGTTATATTAGGGCGCATGTCCTAATATAAAAGACATTTATAAGGGATGTTATAATACACAGACTTGGTTACCGGAGCAGCTTTAATAATGGGCTTTGTGTTCAGAAAAATCTATAACCTTCAACATCTTATGCACACGGAAATTAGCTCGTGAATTCTAGCGATGGAAATGTCCCACAATATTGAGAAATAAAATACATAAGTGCATGAAAACTCGATCACGCTGCCTGCCACGTAGGTTTAGTTATCTTGCGGTGTGTGACGACACGTCTGTACGTGTTCTTTTGGTGGCTCTCTCACACCTTTAGCCACAACGGCAGAACCATTTTTTCTTCTTCATTTTCTCTCTGATCGCTTTCATTTGGCATATTTTTTGCCTTCTAATTAATTATTTTGCTCTCTACGTTGGATCAGTAGGGTGAAGTCTCTAACACTCCACACCCCTACGGAAGTATCGGCCACGGGACTATCTTTAATTTCCACATGTTTGCTTTGAGCCAATCCCAGACAGAACTGTAATAACGACATGTAATTTGACCGATCAGTGACTGATAAGTTTTCGCTTCATTCGTCTGGCCACATTTGATAGAGACGGTCATCTCTATTGATCCCTTTGAAAGTGACGGTCCGTCACTTGACTCCAGGTGCCTAGCGACTATCCCTATGTTTTCACCAGACGGGAGATAATGAGGTAATCGCTTCCGTTGTACGATCTCTATCGAGATTACAGATAAATCTGTCTGGAAACTCAAGATTTACAGACGATAGCATTGGGGCAGTATCAGTGCACAACATTTGTTTGTGAAGATAGCACAAGATGCCGGCGGAAGTCTGACGCAACGATATGAAGCGGTCACTCGTTGATATTACATTTAATATGTTGAAACACGTGAGGGTATTTTTTGAATTTGAAACGCCCCTACCCAAGTAGTGCTGAACGAGATTCGATTGGATTGGTTGATTTGAGAGGCCGGAATATACAATGTATCTCATTGGAAAATTAGGCGGAAACACAATTTGAATTGGAACTTGAAAACTGGAAATATAACGTAACAGAATCGGAGTCACAGCACACACTGCAGCGCAAACGTCAGACTAGCGACTCCTAAAAGCCAGAAAGAAAAAAGAGATATTGGACTTCCACAACTATAAGTAACAGATCGAGTATTGGGCATCTTTGGAATTCACAAGTAAACCCCCATTTTTAATACAAGACTGGAAACTTAAGGGACCATGACTTTAAATAACAAGACTGGAAAGCTAGGAATTTGATCACAAGTCATAGGGGAATTAAACAAAATTGTTCCCAGGCCAGTGTTTTCGCAGAACATCCGCCGTCAGATGAATTAACTCTAATTTTCCAGGTCAAGTCATAGAGGAATTAAACAACAGTTTTCCCAGGCCAGTGATTTCGCTGAACACCAGCTGTCAGAGAAATTAACTCTAATTTCCAGACCTAAGTGATTCGAAGCATCTAATACAGAGCTGTTTCCAGTCTAAATCTGTGCAAGGAGATTGTGTATTCCCAAAAACTTTGGGGTAAGTTGTGAACATTTATTTTACAAATGTGAAATTGACATGTTTCTTGCTGAGTGGTTATATACGAGGCTGGCAACCTCAACATATGAAAAGAGTATATTCATGAACCACTACAGCGAGTGCAGGTGATTGTTTCTTGCTAGTCGTGCGGGAAAACCCGACTGCAGAGGTTACCCCAGACTTCGGCTGGAGCAGTGATGAGTGATGACTACAGAATATGTGCCTAAAGTGTAGCATATCATTTTGTGAGATTTATTTAACTTGTTAATGTTAATTCAGGCACAAATCATTATTCACGCTGTCCAGACACATTTCTCAGTTAACACACAGAAGAATATTGGTGTGATTGCTGCTTTCCTCTTCTTCCTTGTTCGCCTTCAGACTTCCACATTAATGACTAATAAAGGCAGTTGTCAGCTCAGGGTTCCTAACGTATACAATTTGTTTTTCGAGGAGAGAGGTAGGTTGTTTCCATAGGCTACTCCTTTGTTCATTGCTGTACGTTTGGCAGGACTGGAGAAGATGTTCAGCTGTCATGGGGCTGGTGCCACAGGTGCAGATCTGTTGTACCAATCCTGTACCTTTGGTGTAGATGGTACCTCAGTCTGTTGTATCTAGTCCGTAGTCATAAAATGATGACCTGGTATGTCCTAGATAGCTGATGATAGGCATGGAAAAGCTTGAATAGCGATCTGTTATGCATTGAATCCCGGGAACGACCCAGTCTCATGAAATGGGTACCAGGGCAACTCTGGGAAGCTTAAGGCTGCCGGCGTGATGCTGACCACATCACCCATTGTGTGCCGATGGTCAAGAAAATATGGGCCTAACACCATATTCCCAATATGCCTAATGGGCGTGTAACGGGATCCTTTACCTTTAGCTATGCATTGAATCATGTGGAGGGAACACTTTTCTTCATTAATATGATGAGTGGCGCAGCCAGGTGAGCAAACAAATTGAATGTACCTGTTACAATAGTTTATCTTGCTAAGTAAAGACTGTAGCGGCGTCATGTTTTTGGGGGGATGGGTGGGTCGAGATAGTTTTTTTTTTTGCAGCAATACTTGAGTTAGTATATCTTAGACCATTTGCAGAAATCATATTACCCAAGTATTTATCTTCTGGGTATAAAGAAGTCATATTTTGGACTGATAAAAGTGTTTACATCGTTAATTCAGACGGCGAAATAATTCGTCAAATGTGTAAAGATTCTCATCATATGTTCTTCCAATGAGAATAATGTCATCCACATAATTTTCAGATCCATTCAAGCCCATAATGACTTGTTTGAAGAGTCGGTGGAAATAGCTGGAGCAGTGGCTGTGCTGAATAGTAATCTTCGATACTAGAAAAGTCTTTGTTGGGTGTGGATAACAGCAGGTTGTTTGTATTCATCATCAAGCTCAGTCTGTAAGTACGCAACGAAGAGATCAATTTTCGAGAAGTCTTGTCCATTTGGAAGCTTATGGAAATTGTCATCAGATCTAAATAAGAAATACTGTCCCACATTCACGAAAGATTTGGTAGTGAACCTAAAATTGCTTCATATTCTAACAGTTCCATTTTATTGTGGCACGAAGACAATGTGCTGCCAAGGTTTTGTGTGACATGGCTTGAGAATCCCAGCTTGTGTAAGCCGTTCAATTATTTCTTCCGTAACCGCATCCTTTTCGGGAAATAAACAAAGAAGATTTTTTTTTAAATGTTAGGTGTTGTTTGTTGAGATAAAAATGAGCTTTAAAAATACTGAGTTTTCCTAAACCTTCTACGAACACACTTTGAAATTTTATGCAAGTTGCTTGACATACGGTAAAGGTCGACATGAATGTATTGACTCAACTACTTTGATGATTTCATGAGGTATTTGGTTACAATGAGTAATCGTTAAACAAAAGTACAGGACTATTTATTCAAGAAAAAGCTGACAACCTCTGTGTGTCTGTTAATTGTGGATTACGTGGTTTTAGTCTTGGGGAGCTAACTGTCACAGGTGGCTAGAATTGTTTGCCCCTGTAATCTGAGTGATTGTTACGTGCAGTCTTTGATATCTTACAATATTATACATTGGTATTCTTGTTATCTTCGCAAATATTTTGAAAGCAAAATAGTGCTTAAGGGAAAGTCATTATTGTGTTACTTCCCTTGAAAGTTGTGTCGGCTCTTTCGATCAAACTCCGCGGATAAATCCATTTTACTGCGATTTATTCGTTGTTTGGGTAATAATAGATTGTTCTTGCTTCAGAATATCTATGGCCTGAATTTATGTGTATTGTTTGTCTGAGTAGGACGAGTCTGTCTTATATCTGTGTATCTTTACATATCTAAGTCGAACTATATGTTCTGTTGTCTCTAGAGAGGTCGAAGGCTATTCGGCGGATGTGTCGCTAGAGAGTGGTATGCTTTGGCTTCGTCCTGATAGGGACTGTGTGTTTTCCATGTCGGCCTGTCGCCGGGGAAAAAGTGATCTCAGTATTTGTGGGGAAGGTGATAGTCGTCTAAACCTATCGTATATGCTTTACCCCAGTGTTTAGTCGTATTGCCAAGGAATGGCAGTTTCATATTTCCTATACCAAGGTAATCAAAGATACTCTTATGAACTCTCGATCGAAGCCACCATTTTCGATAGTTACGATTTGAATGTCTAAGAGAATATATTTAACTCGATGAAAACGACTTCGATTCCTAGCAGCACTATATCCTGTAGATTGCAGTCAATTGTTCATGATCAAATCTACAGAGCAATGAAATGTTTTATGAATGACTAACTTTAGGACAGATTCATTATCTGTATCCAAACGTGAGTGACAGCTCACGAGTGAAGCCATCTTGGAACCAAAACATGTAGTGACTTTCAAGAAGAGAAAAGGGATGCCCGTATTATCGCTTGATCAGTCCAGAGATCACTGCTACACATGAGAACCCATTGCTAGCGGTTCAATATTATTATATGGAAAAATATGTGCTGAACATTATGTTGAAGAATCGTCGCTAGACGAGATTAGGTTTAGAAGCCATCTGAAATATTGTTTATAAGCTGACGTGCTCAGTCAGTGAAGTCAGATGATATATGTATGGGCGATACTGAGTGCTTGGCTACTGACAGTCCATTATACACTTATTCTACATGAGTGCCCATGTAACATTGCAAGACCATTTATCCACTGTACTATGATGTATTATGGCAACCTGTGATTTGTCACTATCTGTGCTGTCGAGTGTGTACGTCCAATTAAACTTTAGAAAAGGTACACAGTCGTTGGTGTCGATGACTTCCAGCCATACATGAGTGTGAGAAAAGAACATTTTTTGTCAACACCACGAACCTTTATCATCATTCGCACATTATACACTCAATCCATGTCTACACACCACTGCGTAGGTCAAGTTGACATTCCATACACTACAGTGGAGCAAACAACACCATAGAGATCTTATCAACTGATGATGATGATGATGTCTGCTTCCATCCACTTATATCTATCTTTTGGTGGATATCATTAACGGGAATAAAAATCCAACTTTATCAACTTTATCAGTGATCTGAGCTGTTGTTTTTTCTAATTATGGCTACGCCTACTTTTCTGTCATTTATGAACTATACAGCTCCTATTCTGTCTTTGATTCCGTCAATCTCGTAGAACCAGCGAATGTCCAACCCCTCGCATGCGCAGCGGCAGTTTGTATAAGCTAGTCTTTCATATAGCGGTCCTGAGGGGAAGCGACATGATGTCAATAGATCTTTCATGTCGGCATTCTGGGAAACTAAAAGTCTCTGATCGCTTTGATTAGGGTAGACACGTGGATTTCATTGTCTCTTTTATCTGGTGCCGTCTCTCGGTGCCAGCCGAGCGTATGTCGCTCGCAGGAACGGGCGAGTGGGTTAACATTACGCCACTTTCCTTCGGCAAGCGGCAACCACAGAAGCTCTTGCGTGGTATTACGGCTTTTGTTCTCTTTTCATCTTGAACGGTCAGCGAATGCGAACACAACATCTGACATTTTCCTTACTATAATAGTGCTGATCTCTAACACTTGGTACCAGTTGCTTCGTCTAGGATTTTTGCTACCAGTCTTTACTACGGTTTAGAGCCGTTTGTACGCGTTTGTAACTGTATTTTTGTGGAGATAATTCTTTGACTTGGTAAGCCCACAGCACTTTTCTTATAGTCGATATTTGGGGTGTTAGCTTATTTAAAAAAAAAAACACACACACACACACACACACATATATATTTATTTATTTATTTATTTATTTATTTATATATTCTAAACCCGGGTTTTTTAAATTTCATCTTGGATATTTAATTCTTATAGACAAGTAATTTTTGTGGGATCTGGGAGACATAATGCATAAAGCGCACTCCCAATGTTAGCTCTGCTAAAGAAGCACGGCCCAACAAAAGATAAAAATAAGACAGAGAAATAGGTTATCAAACAGAAAAAGAGAGATATATTTTTTTTTTAAGTCAGAAGAAACCAGGTATATCAATTTATTTGACCAGGGTGTTTTCCTTTTAAAATGTGTATAATTTAGCTCTGTATAGAGTTTCGCTATTAATTTGCTACAAGGGTGTTTGTCACGTCAGTTAATTTAATAACATGTTTTTTGTTCTGTGTGGCTAAAATTTACCTCACTTTTGGCCTGAGTCAGATTGCACTTGTGCGAAGCGAACGCAAGCAAGGCGTTTCACGCATGATTGGCTACATGTGTTCTGGACCAGCGCTATAGCGCCGTTTAGCCACCAGAGAGAGAGAGAGATAGAAAGAGAGGGGGGAAGAGGTGTGCGTTGTAAATTTTTGTATCAGGGGATTGCAAGATGTGTATGTTTTGACAGACAATGTATTCGTTTTTGTGATGGAGAGAAAGGATTGTGCAGTCAATTGTGGTTGTAAATGTACAGTCTTGGGTGTTTTATGGTGACGTAGATATGTATAGTTTCTTGATTATCTGTATTTTCCAGAACTGGTCAAGATTGAAGCTGTCTGTTCTCTATTACGAGCCCAAAACGAGTCGTCAGGATAAGATTTGGGCAGATAGCAGAAAGTGCCCTTGGATTATATTTATTTTTCCCCATGTTCGCAACCCCAAGTTATTCCGACAACACGGCTTGTCAGCCGACAATTCCAACGGATGTTTGTTTGTTTTTTCTTGTGTGGAGTAATTTCATATCGCCCATCACAGTACCTATTGACCGTTACAATTGCCATTCATTCTTCTGGGCAACATCGGTGTAACCCCTTTACACCCTATCACCTTGGATTATACTAGCTCACAGCAAAGAAGTAGAAGCCAACGATTTACCAGTCTAGGCACTTGTGGGGTTTTCAGGCTACTTATCACACATTTGAAGCGCTCCTAGCGAGCCCTCACTTATATTCGTTGTTCTAATTTGTGAGCCGAGGTCTCTAGCGACCGACTAAAAGGAATTTCACAGGTGTGCTGGAGTTAAAGCATTAGCATTCATCGCCATCACTCGTGCCCTTTGAAAGTGGGTGCGCGCTGGAATTTTTTTTTTTTTTTTTTTTTTTTTTTTTTTTTTTTTTTTTGCGTTCGCCCGCTAATACTCGAGGCGAAATCTCAGGTTATTATTTTATGTCTAACCTGACATTGATTTTACGTGAGTATCCCTTTATTTCTTGTACAGAGACAGGTGTCCCTCGCCATTCAGGCAAATACTCGCCGATTTCGGAGGTACCCATTGCAGCTGGGTCGGCTCGCGCCTCGGAATAAATTTACATCAGTTAATTCTCCCGGTCGGAGCTTATCTCCGTATCCATTAGATTAATGCATTCACAGAACTGTGTTAGGCACCTACGTGCAGAAGTGCTTGCAACCCAGGATTAATCAGAACAAAAGACAGGATAGGCCGTTTCTTCACAGGAGCTTGGGGCCCCCGGTCTGTTACGACAGCTGGATTTATTAAGGACTCACGGACTGTTTGGGTGGATTGAGTAAATTTCAGTAAGTGTGCGATAGAGCCTAGTGGTGTGGTAGTGTGTGTGTTGATCAATATTTTTGTTTGGTGAATTTGACTGTTCTTTTTTTAGCCTTCAGATATTTTGAAGGCTTACAGATTTTCCAATTTTTGTGGTTGTTGTTGTTGTTTTTTTTGTTTTTTTTTTTTGTTTAATAAAAACACAAAAAATTACCTATTGTGGTCAGGATCTCTTCTCTTATAACAGTCACTGGATGTGCTGTCGTATGTCCCTTACTGCCTTAGTATTATCTCTGAGCATAGAAGGGCGGGCGAGAGATTGACTGAATACAAGTAAGTCGTAGGAGGCTGAAGACGTAGCACAACCACTCTTCAGAAGTCTTATCTCTCCCCATAATTCCATAAGTGACTTTATTCGTATGTACTTTCACATCTTCGAATTCATAATCTGTCTGAACTCAGACATAATCTTTTCTCGGTGTATACATACCTGCGACACTAATGATAACCACTAGGACAAATAATGTCGCTAGCGGCTCCAATATTGAGAAGAAATGTCGCTGGTCAGTTATTTACTAGCACGTTGATTTGTTATTGTGGTTCTTGAGATAGAGAAATGGTAGGTTGACATAGACTGGAATGTCACTTGACATCTGGAACGCTCTGTCAAGGCTTGGGGTCCGACGTGAATTCTAACCATTTTGAAAACTGAGAAAGTATAGTTCTTTGGAACTGAGGCAGAGTAGCCAAATTTTTAGTGGTCATATGTTTTTCCACAAGAGGTATAAATGGACTTCACGTGGTAGCATTCAACACGCTAGTCTTCTATATAATAATCAGGACATTGTTTGAGCTTGTTACCTGTCTTGAATTTAATTGACCGATCTGCAGATCGAGTTATGCTGAACTGGCGTTATTCTCCTAATATGTATGCTTTATCCGACAGGTGTTAGATGAAGTGGACACATTCCCACTGTGGTGGATTTGATGTTATGAATTTGTTGTTAGGTATTAATATGTTAATAAATGAGATTAGCTATGAAGGTCCCTGAATTTACCCAATAGTATTGTGAACTTTTCAGGGTACCTTTCCGCTACCACCCCTTTTATCTCATTCAAAATGTATTTATATTATTATATTAAATGACTTCGTGTAGTGTCTAGGGTTATGAATGTAGAGTGTAATGTACAATAATCAACAAACATACAAACAAATAGTTTATTATTCACAACAGCACACAGTACTACCACAATAACATACAAACGACACTCTAAAAGGCTATCTTATTTAAGACTGTGGTTGAATTTTGTGTAAATATGATTTTTACAATTTTATTATCCTGATTCTAATTTATTTGGAATCAGGATTGACAATTTAAAAGTGAAATCAAAATAATCATTTACATCAGTCAAATAGCACAATAGATCCTCTGTCCATACATAAAATATTTTCTAATATACGTCTGTAGTGTTCTCCTACTTTAAGGTAATACTGGTAGTACCACTAGGTTGTTGTTTGAAATCATACCCTTTTAGTAATGTTTGTTTCTAGTTGTCACTTGTGGAACTATTAAATATTTGTCCCAGTTTATTCACTGTCACTTTTTATATTTCTTCTTTAATTCTGTAATTGAGCTCTCAGGTGCCGAACGAGAACTTATCTTGGCAGTAGAATTTAGGTTGAACCTTTCCTCTGCTCGCTTGACAATCTGTTCCCTGTTTGATAGGCAATGGCCACTAGCATGGGCTCGCAGTAAACAGGCAGAGTTCTGAATCAATCAGTTTTCAAGCGTTTGGTACCCCATTAACGTCAGTACCCAGGACCTCTGAAATGTGAAGGTATGCATCCTTCTTAATATCTAGCATACACTAATAGTCCACAGTTAAGGACAGGTACATTACAAACAAACAAAAAGGGTCATATCCTTATACAAACATATGCCACCATTTTCTTTTGATGTGACAATGTACACCAGTATTCCTTTCCCTAATAGTTACAACGCCACTGCAATTCCAGCTGTAATCTCTTCCATATAATAGGATAGGTGTTATGCTCCTTTTTGACAATCATACATATTCTTGTAGTTTTACACCTCTCTGACAGTCTATCACATGGTGGATCAATCTTTAGGCTTTGCCTCATGTTCGCTATAGACCCACTCATGTCCAGACATATATTATTATTTCACATTCAATTTTTATATAAAATACAGATTAATAAATGTCAATCTTACCACAATTTGTTCAATGAAATACACAGAGACGATGACTGACACAGTTTCGATCTGTTTTGTTGTCCAGGCTGCCCAGAAATTATATTTGAAAACACAGCCTGATCTCATCTATCGCTGGTGAAAATTTTTCTAGTAATGGCGTCCCCCCTAACGCTTATTCTGACAATATCGATTCAGTTGGCCAATCACTCTTAATTTTACAAGGGTAAACAGTCTTTCAAAAAATATCATTCAAACCTTTCTACGTTACTAGGCTATTTATGTTTATTCAAAGGTCAGCCAATAATATTTCGTCTCACTTCAAATGCCACCCAATCGGATTCACTGTACTATCCTAGCCTATCTGTCACCTACTTTTTTCCCCAAAAAAATATGCGATCCAATCTAAGCAGATATGACTTGACCTGACAGTATCTTTGATCTCTATGTATGGTTTTATCAATAGTTGATTAGTTAAGGGACTAATTATATAACTAACACCATATTCTTGGTCAGCAAGTCTTCAGGTAGACGAATCTACGATTTTTAAGGGGCTATGTGGGTTGGTTCAAAATTCTATCTTTTTTTCTATGTTAGTTGTTTATTTTTAAACTACCTCTCGTTCACTCTTTTTCCATGTAATATCAAGCGAAATACGAGAGCTTAGGTCATTCATAATAAGAGCTTAACATGTTTACATGACCGTAGTGTCCACAATTCTAACTTTTTCATCGTATTGGGGAAACCCCTAAGGCAAGGCTTGCCACTGTGCTACAGTTGGCTTTTAGTTTAAAATCAATGCGAAACGAATTAGCATTTCATCTATTCTTGCCCCTCCTCGTTCCACAATGCATTTTAGGCAAATATTTTCTTAGAACTAGGAAAAGTGGGTGTTTATGTCAAGGACGAATTTGAAAAATTGGGTACCGTTTTGTTCGGCTATTCGTTAGCAAATAATAATCTGAAGGCGTAGGCGACACCAACCGTTCTAGCAGAAAATTCTTTTGTACTTTCTTATCTTTGCCTTTATGCCGTATACTGTTATATATTAATTTAGATATTGTATTTAGAAATCACTACACCCACTCAGTCTGTAGTTTGTACAGTCTTTGGCCTCGTAAAGTGCAGCTTTTGAGTTTTTTCAACTGAACGATCTTCATGAGCCAATGCAGCTTTATGAGTTGATCCATGTTGCTTATAATGCATTAATACTTATTGGATATTTTCATCAACCAAAGACAGTCCACAGATGTCCCTGGGACATACAAAACGACAAGCTAAACCTCTCAGTTCTGCAAACCATTCAGCATATTTTAGATCAGGGTTCTTACGTGAGGACCATAACTTGCATCGTGTTATGCTGGGGTTAGTTGCCTGTTTTAAATGCGTTGTGAGATGCGAAGGTCTGCATATGAAAAACCTTGCAAGTCATCTTTGCAAGTAGTTTCTGTAGCAACTTGTACAGCGATGAGACAATTCATCAATTTAAAAAAGAAAAAGCTAATTTAGTTGAAAGACCGTGGACTACAAAATGATGTAATACAAATTTAAAGAATAGTTCTCATTGATCGTTCTTGTAAGAAGTAAGTAAGAATGATGTAAAAGTATTTAGAGGAGCAGATGTGGTATCAGACCACCAACTTCTGTTGGCTAAAACAAAATTAAAATTCAAGAAATTTACAACAGTATATAGCTATAGACAACAGTATAATGTGGGATATCAAAGAAATCAGGAAATAAGAGAACAATTGTCAATCACAGTATCCAACAAATACCAAGTACTCCAACGGCTGGAAGATGAAACAGATACGGAAGACCACTGGCAACAAGTAAAAAATATATGGAACGAGACATGTGAAGACGTACTGAGAAAAAGAGAACATCAGCACAAAGCATGGATAACAACAGAAACCATTACCAAGACAGGAAAACAAGAAAGCAGATTTAAACAGAAGCAAAACCAGAAGCTCCAAAGATAGGCTCATGAAGTGTACATAGAAGCAAACAAAGAAGTAAGAAGAAACATCAAAAGAGACAAGAGGAAGTATACTGAAGAGTTGGCAAGGGAAGCAGAGGAAGCTGCAGCCAAAGGAAATATGAGGGATCTGTACATTAACACAAAGAAGCTAACAGGGAAATATAAGCAAGCATATGGCCTCATAAAAGATAATAATGGCAAATTGCTTACTAATATACAAGAACAAATGAAGAGATGGACAGAACGTTTTGAGGAACGTGTCAATAGACCAGCTCCAACTAATCCCTCAGACATCCAGCCAGCAGAAGAGGAGCTACAAATCAGCTGTGAACGACCAAGTAGAGAAGAAATAAAGAAAGCCATAAAGCTTCTGAAAGATGGAAAAGCAGCTGGTCCGGATGGAATTCCAGCAGAGGTCATCAAAACAGATATTGAATCCTCTACAGAGATATTATACAAATTACTTGGCAAAGTCTGGGAGAGAGGAAGTACCAGCAGAACGGAAGGAAGGTTATCTGGTCAAGTTGCCTAAGAAGGGAAATTTACAAGAGTGCACAAATTATAGAGGAATAATGTTACTATCAGTGTCAGGAAAAGTATTAAACAGAATCATCCTTGAGAGATTAAAAGAGTCTGAGACATGAACAAGCAGATTTTCGACAAAACAGATCCTGTACAGACCAGATACCCACGCTGAGAATAATAGTTGAACAAAGTCTGGAATGGAATTCACGGCTATACAAGGGGCTTGACATAAGTCTTGGGCCTGACCATGAAGGACATGACACAGAAAGCTGAAATTTTGTATAGTGTTTATTCCTTTTCAATATAGCCACCGTCTGAATTGACACACTTCTGCCATCTCTGCTTGACCTTGAAAAGACCTTGGGAGTAAAACACCCTATTTTTCAAACTAAACCAGTCATCGCATGCCAGTATAACTTCTTCATCGCTGTCAAAATGATTTCCTTTTAGCTGTTTTTTAAGATTTGGGAATAGAAAAAAGTCTGATGGAGCCAAATCTGGAGAATATGGTGGATGTGGAAGAATTTCAATATTCAAATCGTTGGCTGCTAGCTGCACAAGCCGTGCTTTGTGAGAGGGCGCGTTGTCTTGAAGCAAAGGAAGATTTTTGAGTGCGCGTTATCCCTCGTTTCCTGGTCACAACCTTTCTTAGTTTCGTGAGAACATCTGCATAGTACTGTCCATTAACTGTGTTGTCACGAGGCAGATAATCTTTCAACAGGACACCTTTGGCGTCCCAAAAAACAGTCAGCATCACTTTTTCTGCAGATTTCTGCGCTCTCGGCTTGACGTGTGTTGGGGAGCCCGGGATTTTCCATTGCATGCTGGCAATTTTGGATTCGGGGTCATAATGGTGTACCAAAGTCTCATCTACTGTCACCATGTCTCCAAAAAGTTTTTTGACTGACACTTTTTGAGCAACTGTTGACAGCAATTTACCCTCGTTTGCTTCTGTTCACGTGTCAACAGTCGCGGAACCCAGCGTGCACACACTTTTCTCATGTTCAGTCTGTTGTGTAAAATTCTATAAACTGTTCTTTCATTCAGTTTTACGATACTAGCTATCTCCACAATTGTCATTTTTCGATCCTGGTCAATGATTTTCTTCACTCTTGTTGCATTTTCATCATTGCACTCTGAGACTGGTCTACCAGATCTTGGCAGATCAGCAACATTTGAGCGGCCGCACTTAAACTGTTGACACCAGTTTTTTTACCGAAGCATATGAAGGACAAGAATCACGAAACACTGGTTCCATCTCCCTGTGTATTTCTGTAGGTGTTTTCCCCTGAAACATCAAAAATTTTATCACAGCCTTGGCCTCCTTCTTTTCTATTGTTTTGTCAAATCTTTGGAGCAGCAGATCCAGTCAATAGCGAACATTGCGCCGTGCACCGTAGCGGGAAAACCCATTGAAGAAACAAACGCGTACTTCATACATTCAGTGCAAATGTGATGAACTTTAAATGTGCCAAGTTTCATCTTCCTCCTGTGACTCCTGCATGGTCAGTGTCGTAAATTTATTTTGAGAGAAAAGAGTCGTAGAGATAGTGGTCCGGTTTAGAGTGGAAAATGATGATGGAAAGCTCAGTGATAGAAAATGTAGAGATTTAATAGTTACTTCACAGCGTGCTGGAGGAGAGAGTAAAGACAGACTTATTTACGACAAATCGTGTCTCTCAATCTTCTCTTTCACTCTCCTGGTCAAACAATTATTTGCCAGTTTTCCAGACTCGCATCTGCGCGCACTCCGATTCGGTGTTTTCAAACACACACACGACGTTGATACAAACTATATTAAACGAATAGGGGAAAAGTTGGGCTTTGGGTATATCCAACACACAGAACTAAATGAGTTTATGTGATTTTAATCACTTTAAACATCAATCACTAACAAATATCAGGTATTACATAAATTATCATAAGTACACAAATGCAAATAACAAGTTTGGAAGGGGTGAAGAAGATTGGTATCGACTAAGCCCTTCCCGCTTATTAGACAAAGATAAACCCAGTCCAAAGATAGATAATATCAGGAACATAGGTACGTTAACCTAACAGTGAAGTTAATTACTCTGAAAGAGGTGTTACAAAATTAGGTATAAGTAATAGAAAAAAACTTGTTCTTCCCAGCTGTTCTTCCCTTTATAAGCAAATGGAAAGGAGGTGGTTTTAAACAGAGTTAACAAATTATCAACTATCCCACTTAAAGGAACAATGTAGGGTATACAGAAAAGATATATGTTACCAGGTAAGCAAGTTAACAAAATGGTCACACAAAAGAATTAATTTCCTGTCATTCATACACGCGCTAGCAAAGGCCTTCACTCATCTTGCTCTCACTTACCGATTGTGAAAAAATCTTGCACTCCATAGAATAACACAACAGCAGTTACACCTCAACTAAATGTATGAGTGTTTGTTCAAGTTCTAGCCCCAGATTATCGGGTAGGCGGTCAGCACATAAAAGGATCCCGTAATCGCTGGAAAATGAATCTGTAGTTGTGTCTCTTTTCTTAATAACAGTTTCTATGGGAGGGCACGGTCTCTGATACCGGGGTGAGGATGGTGTGGTCTATGTGACTACGCCGCTGATAATAAAATTCTTACGCGTGCTGGTACACTTTATCCGTGAGGTATGGTTTAAGTCCAGTGAGAAAACTAAGTCACATCACTGTTCAGGAAATTATGAATTATCTCTCTGTGTCAGGAAACTAACAAAGCTCGGGCCAGTGTTCTTCTTCCCGTTACGACTTAAGTTGTTTGATGGTGCGTTAAATTTGTCTTTGGGTGTGCTTTCTTTGCTATAAGTTAGATAGCGGAATTCCAAACATAGAATCGCCTCAAAGATTAAAAAATTTACACAGTCTCAACAAGTTCTGCGTCAGGGGAACTCTACACACTGTTTATGCTTTGCTTTGCTTAGATTGATTTCTTTATTGCTTTCTTAATGCTGGGATCGCACAGGTTACGATCACTCTGTATGAAAGAAAAAAAGACATGTAATATACCGAAAACAAATAACCTTCTAAAGCGCGATGAATTTCCCGTTAAGCCTATAATACACTCGAGTATTTAATTATGTATTTAATAAACACTGCGCGAATTCTAGTGGTTAAAAACCCACATCTATAAAACTAGGACTTAACTGAATTTATTAATTATAAATTCCTTCGCGACTTTAAAAGTTAATTTAAGCATCTATTATCTTTTGAAATAATATAATAGATAGATCATTATATTTACAACTGGAACTATTGAGATGGTTTAATTTAATAGATTTAAATTAACACAAAATCCATTGAAATAGAATGACTGAACTAGACCACTGATCACTTTACACAATATATATTACCGCTTTGCACAGAAATAGAAATCACTGCAAATATATATAAAATCCAGGGGAAAATCTATAACAAGATTTCAATAAAGCTAGTGCTTCTGTAAAGATCTGGCCAGCGAGTGATAACGTGTCTAGTTCTACATGGTCTATTTAGCTAAAATGAAATGTAAGTTGAGTGGGACATGATAAACTTGACAACTTATTTGATCTCACGAACTTTTGGGGATCTGACCGCCAAATCAAGAGAAAAAGCCGCCCCCCTGGTCTTCGTATCCGCTCGCTGCTGCCCGTTTCGCTTTCCCCCGTTCGCTCGGTTCCTCGATTGACACCGAGACGCGAAATTAGCGGCAAGCAACTGCGTCTCGTATCAGGGAAAACTACTGTCTTTGATAGCGCCGATAGTCTCCCCTAAGATCCCTCGGTCTGTCTCTTAGATCTCGTGCCGCCTACTAAATGAGTCCCGGTGGAATGAGTTCTGGCAAACGAAAAGTTACAACAAATGTTCAGGGGTTCTAATGTTTTGAAACGCCAAGGGTCCCTTTAAATCATCCATCATATCAGGGAAAATTCACTTGTCAAACTAGACGTACGTCACAATCGTCCCCACTTTTAGACATGAAACCATTTTTCATGTTTTCATTTTTGACAATGGAGGTGACCTGATTGGTGATTTTAGGATGAGTGGTATCTTCAGTTTGCTCTTCTTCCTCTGTAGACCAGTTTCTACTCAGGAAATCAGCCCCGACATTCTGTCTTGCCGGAATATATTCCACTTTGAAAGAATAAACGCTTAAAAGAAGCGCCCAACGCATGATCATTGCGTTAAATTCTTTATTGGCACCAAGAAATGCTAACGGAGCGTGGTCTGTTTGCACCGTGAAAGATGTACCATAAAGAAACTCATGATGGCGTCTGATACCGTCAATCAGAGCAAGACATTCCCTTTCAACTACGCTGTAGTTCCGTTCCGCTTTATTTAATTTCCGACTGCCATAGGCAACTGGAAATAGCATGTTCAGGTCACTGTCATCGGCTTGAAGCAGTGTTGACCCGATGCCCTGACCTGACGCGTCGACTCTCAGTACAAAAGGTTTCTTGAGGTCAGGCAACCTCAAAATGGGGTATGCAGACAACTGTCCTTTCAAAGTGCTATACGCGTGTTCGCACTTTTGATCCCATATGACCTTATCAGGACAACCTTTCTTTGTGAGGTCAGTCAGAGGTGCCGTCAGTCCGTTGAAGTTCTGGATGTACTTCTGATAGTATGCACATAGCGATATGAAGGAACGTACGTCTTTCTTCGTTCGGGGTCTTTTTGCTGCAGCTATTTTCTCCACGTTCTTCTTAATAGGCCAACTGCATCCGTGAGAAATAGTGTGCCCCAGGAAGTCTAACTGTTCAAACCCGATGAGACATTTGCTAGGTCTGGCTGTAAGACCCGTTTCCTGTAGTCTCCTGAGCAGCATAGCAACCGTAGCAATATGTTCTTCATAGGTTTCCGATGCAATTAAGATGTCATCCATGAAATTATGGATATGGGGACTTTGCAAAGGTTCTAGAAGCTTCCTCATCATCCTGGTGAACACTCCTGGTGCGTTATGCAAACCGAACGGCATCACGTTAAATGTGTAATGTCCTTCACTAGTGCTGAAAGCTAACAAAGGTTTAATTTCCTCCTTGACTGGTATTTGATAATAACCTTTGCTGAGGTCAATCTTGGAGAAGATCTTAGCTTTGCTGAGCTTGGTGAACAACTCAGAAACAGTTTGGAGAGGTTCGGGCTGGAATTCCGTTACAGCGTTTAGCAACCTGTAATCAATGCACAGCCGAACTTCCTTATTGGGCTTCTGCAACAGCACTACGCTCGAGCTGTAAGGAGATGTAGACTCACTGATAATTCCTGCCTGACGCAGCTTGTCTATTTCTCCGCGAAGTGCATCAGCTTTAGCGTACGGGATGGGGTAAACTCTGGTTTGAACAGGGGTCTCGTTTGTTAATTTCATATCAAATTCAATGAGATTTGTTCGACCAGGTACATCCGTTAAGACTGCGCTGTACTGTTTTAGTAGAACCCTAGTTTCTGTTTGTTGTTCTGGTGAGAGATTGTCGCCGAACTTGACATCTTTAAAGGATTCTGTGGGTTGCAGTGGATACTCCATGCAACCATCATCATCTTCCTCGTCTTCCGTTGCTATGGCGACAGCCAGGAGATGCTCGGAGGATGGCACCGGTCTTTCCAAATATTTCTTTAGCAGATTTACGTGGAAGACCTTCTCCTTTCCTTTGATGGAGATCTTGTAGTTGGTACGTGAGATCTTTTTAAGGACGGTAAACGGTCCTTGCCATCCGATGCGAAGTTTATTGCTTCCGGTTGGAAGTAGCAATAGGACTTTCTCCCCTGGTTGTAGTTCTCTCTCTTTTGCAGCTTTGTTGTATCTTTTAGTAATTTTAGCGCGGGCTTTCTTAAGGTTGGTAGTAGCTAGATCCCATCCTAGCTTTAGCCTTTCCTTAAGCTCAGATACATACTTGCTTGCAGAGACGACTGTCTCGTCAGCCTTCTGGTCTGTCAGGGACCGAAGTAAGGCTTCTAGTGGCCCCTTAATAGGTCTGCCAAATAAAAGTGTAGCTGGCGCAAAACCCGTAGACGCTTGGGGTACCTCTCGGTAGGCGAATAAGGCAGCCGATATATATTGGTCCCAGTCTTCCGGTTTCTCCTGACCCAGCTTACGTAACATCATGGTGAGGGTACCGTTAAAACGTTCCACGAGCCCATTTCCGGCCGGATGGTAGGGACTTGTGTGGATATGTTTGGCCCTCAAGATCTTAAAGATCTCCTCCATTAACAGGCTACGGAATTGGGATCCATTGTCCGTCAAAACTTGTTGAGGGAATCCCAACCGTGTAAAAATTTGCACAAGGGCTTCTGCGACATGCTTGGAATTAGTGCATGGTAGCGGTACGGCTTCGGCCCACATAGTGCAAGTGTCAACTAAGGTCAGGATGAACCTGTTCCTTCTTTTGGTCTTTTCCAGAGGACCAATAATGTCGACAGCAACCCGTTCAAATGGAGTCCCTACTATTGGCATTTGCCCCATAGGTACTGGGGGTGTCAAGTGCTTGGGTGCTACCCGTTGGCACTGGGCGCAGGATTTCACGTACCTGACAATGTCAGAGTTCATTCCTGGCCACCAATAGTGGTTTTTTTATTCGCTGAATAGTGGCGTTTTGTCCCATGTGTCCGCTAAAGGGAAGAGAGTGCCCCATTTCTAAGATCTGGTTTCTGTACTGCGTCGGTACTAGGAGCTGGTTATTCCCCGTGTCCGGGTTGCCCGTTCTACGATACAATACACCATCCTTAGAAAAGATGTCTCCGTTGTGTCTGGGGTCCTTAGCCATGGGCAGTTTTTTTAAAGCAGGGCGCCAGAGTAGGGTCCTTTTGTTGCGCCTCCTTCAGTTCATTCGGCAACAAGTTTGGCGCAGGCTCCCTCTCCTTCTTGGCTTGCCCTCTTGTGGTTACCGCTGCCACAATCGGCTCCTTAGGTCTCCCAATGAACACATATCTACATCCCAGGATAACTGGGTAGATCGGATCATCCATTATGGCCGCTTTAATAACTCCTCTGACAAAGTCAGAGTGTATTTCTACCAGTGCGATAGGAAGCGTCCTGGGTGCATCACTCCTGAAAACTCCACTAAGTTTGACGGTTTCCTCTGTCTCCTGACCGGGTTTGACTAGGTGCCTAGCGACAATACAATCAAAACTTAATCCAGTGTCAAAAAGACAAGTAGTAGAGGTACCGTTCAAAATTACAGTTCCTCGAGTTGAGGGTCGGTCCCCCTCAGGTTGAGAATCACTGACATTGACTCTACCTTTCGAGGCTGTATGCAAACATCCAATGCGGTTTGCACCGGTTTGTTTGCCCTGATCAGACGTTCCTGGTGTAGGGGTCTTCCCTTTTCCTTGACCTTGGTGGCCGCGCTGCCACGTAGGCTTGTTGGGTTGATCAGAATTGTTGGGGGGGGTATCGGGTTTTGTAGAATTTCGATTTTTCCTGGGGAGGTTTCTGGGTATTGTTATCTCGTTGGTTATAATGTTGAGAGGAAGTGGAAGAATAGGATGCCTGTTCTAGATTCTGTTTTCGAGATGGCTCATCGGTGGGTTTACGTTTAGTGCTGGGAAGTTCGGCCATTGCATTGCTATAGCGTTCGGCTTTATTGAGTATGTCTTCAAGCCTGACTGCCCCCTGTTCAGCCAAAAATCTACGTGTTTCATTCGACAAAGTGGATTTTATCTGCTCCACAAGAACAAGTTCGAGGAGTCCCTCATATGAAAGAGGTAGGTCAGATAATTCAATGCACTTTGTCAGATAACCCGTGAGACGTGAAGAGAACTGGGGAAATGTTTCCGTGCTCTCTTTTCGGCTGTTTCTGAACAACTGCAGAAACTTTCGGGCAGTCATCTCAAACTGCTGTAGTAAGGCCTTTTTCAACATGTCGTAATCATGTTGATTCGGTCC
The DNA here is from genome assembly GCA_024509875.1 of Oreohelix idahoensis. Lineage (NCBI taxonomy): Eukaryota > Metazoa > Mollusca > Gastropoda > Stylommatophora > Oreohelicidae > Oreohelix > Oreohelix idahoensis. The sequence goes on from JAMPIV010011965.1 coordinate 222,593, forward strand.
CAGCTTTGTGTACACGTCATAAGCATTGCCTTTCAGTGACGTTGAAAGTTTGAGCGCCCAGCGGGTACTCTCTAACCCATAAAGATTCGCGAGTCTCTCGAATTTTTCTAGGTAGCTGTCAATTTTTTCGTTAGGGCTAGGAAAAGATTCTAAAGAAAACGACATAGCAGTTAATTGGGCAGATTGAGTACTGGAGAGGTCCATTGATTGAGACTGGGGCGAAGACGGCTCTCCGTTAGTCGAAGTAGAGGCGCCCCGACTCTCTAGAGCCTTAAGCGCCAGTTGATGCTGTCTTTCCTTGTCTCTCTCTCTCTCTCTCTGCGAGTTTCCATCTCTGCTTCAATTTTCTTCTGTTCCAAAAGACGTTCTTCCGCTTCTTTCTTATCTGCCCTCTCCTGGGCTTCTCTCCTCTCTGTTCTTTCTTTCTCTTCCTTCCTCTCAGCTTCGGCTCTCTGTTGCTTCGCCTTCCTCTCAGCTTCGGCTCTCTGTTGCTCCGCGTCATATATTTCCAATTCCTGGTTAATAAACGCGTTTGCAGCTTCTGCATCTAATCCTGCCTCTTTCGCTTCCAGCCTCAAGATGGACCTCATCTTTATCCTCTCTGCCATTGTTAAAGAATAAGATGAAGTATGCTTAGAGAACTAGTAAGAAGAAACGCGAAAGGGAGGAACTCTGAACCGCTACGAGAAAAAAAACACAAGTACAAATTTACCTGTGTTACCTCCTACCTGTACTGTGCAAACTTATCGCTGCTATTATCTGGCAATTAAGGCTCTAAACGCAAGCGACTATGCCACTAAATGGTAAGTTACACTGGAAAAGAATCTACTTTTACTAACAGTAGAGAAAAATTTATATTAAAACAATTTAAAAGGAAAAAAAAATTTTTCCCCTAAATTTTAAATCTCTGACAACAAACTCCGTCCCTAAAGTCAATTATTGAGATGAGACGTTGTTAACTTAATTTTTAAAAATCAGAACAATCCGTCTTTAGCTAAGCTCAACTCTTCTTAACTTCAAAAACCTTAGTGACTGTAAAACAATCACGCAATCCCAGCAACTTTTATAAAGAAAGAAATATAATTATCTCCGCCAGAGGATAATAAAATAGCAAATATATTTGTTTATCTGTACTTTCTACTGCTGTGGAGAGAAAACAACCTGTAAATATGCTGTGTGGACAACCCAAATACTTAAAGACCGTTTGTCTAGGGGTGTAAGTATTTATTTATTTCCCTAATTCACAAAGACAAATCATTCACACTCTACCTAGTTAGACCCAAACTAAATCAGACTCAAAATATCTTTAACCCGGCTATGCGATTGCCTCAAATGTAGCTCAAGATCCCAGAACCAGCCCACAAATATGTGTGCATCAAATGTATCTCAAAATTATCCCAGACGAGCCAGCCAAATATTGTCGTAAATTTATTTTGAGAGAAAAGAGTCGTAGAGATAGTGGTCCGGTTTAGAGTGGAAAATGATGATGGAAAGCTCAGTGATAGAAAATGTAGAGATTTAATAGTTACTTCACAGCGTGCTGGAGGAGAGTAAAGACAGACTTATTTACGACAAATCGTGTCTCTCAATCTTCTCTTTCACTCTCCTGGTCAAACAATTATTTGCCAGTTTTCCAGACTCGCATCTGCGCGCACTCCGATTCGGTGTTTTCAAACACACACACGACGTTGATACAAACTATATTAAACGAATAGGGGAAAAGTTGGGCTTTGGGTATATCCAACACACAGAACTAAATGAGTTTATGTGATTTTAATCACTTTAAACATCAATCACTAACAAATATCAGGTATTACATAAATTATCATAAGTACACAAATGCAAATAACAAGTTTGGAAGGGGTGAAGAAGATTGGTATCGACTAAGCCCTTCCCGCTTATTAGACAAAGATAAACCCAGTCCAAAGATAGATAATATCAGGAACATAGGTACGTTAACCTAACAGTGAAGTTAATTACTCTGAAAGAGGTGTTACAAAATTAGGTATAAGTAATAGAAAAAACTTGTTCTTCCCAGCTGTTCTTCCCTTTACTAAGCAAATGGAAAGGAGGTGGTTTTAAACAGAGTTAACAAATTATCAACTATCCCACTTAAAGGAACAATGTAGGGTATACAGAAAAGATATATGTTACCAGGTAAGCAAGTTAACAAAATGGTCACACAAAAGAATTAATTTCCTGTCATTCATACACGCGCTAGCAAAGGCCTTCACTCATCTTGCTCTCACTTACCGATTGTGAAAAAATCTTGCACTCCATAGAATAACACAACAGCAGTTACACCTCAACTAAATGTATGAGTGTTTGTTCAAGTTCTAGCCCCAGATTATCGGGTAGGCGGTCAGCACATAAAAGGATCCCGTAATCGCTGGAAAATGAATCTGTAGTTGTGTCTCTTTTCTTAATAACAGTTTCTATGGGAGGGCACGGTCTCTGATACCGGGGTGAGGATGGTGTGGTCTATGTGACTACGCCGCTGATAATAAAATTCTTACGCGTGCTGGTACACTTTATCCGTGAGGTATGGTTTAAGTCCAGTGAGAAAACTAAGTCACATCACTGTTCAGGAAATTATGAATTATCTCTCTGTGTCAGGAAACTAACAAAGCTCGGGCCAGTGTTCTTCTTCCCGTTACGACTTAAGTTGTTTGATGGTGCGTTAAATTTGTCTTTGGGTGTGCTTTCTTTGCTATAAGTTAGATAGCGGAATTCCAAACATAGAATCGCCTCAAAGATTAAAAATTTACACAGTCTCAACAAGTTCTGCGTCAGGGGAACTCTACACACTGTTTATGCTTTGCTTTGCTTAGATTGATTTCTTTATTGCTTTCTTAATGCTGGGATCGCACAGGTTACGATCACTCTGTATGAAAGAAAAAAAAGACATGTAATATACCGAAAACAAATAACCTTCTAAAGCGCGATGAATTTCCCGTTAAGCCTATAATACACTCGAGTATTTAATTATGTATTTAATAAACACTGCGCGAATTCTAGTGGTTAAAAACCCACATCTATAAAACTAGGACTTAACTGAATTTATTAATTATAAATTCCTTCGCGACTTTAAAAGTTAATTTAAGCATCTATTATCTTTTGAAATAATATAATAGATAGATCATTATATTTAAAACTGGAACTATTGAGATGGTTTAATTTAATAGATTTAAATTAACACAAAATCCATTGAAATAGAATGACTGAACTAGACCACTGATCACTTTACACAATATATATTACCGCTTTGCACAGAAATAGAAATCACTGCAAATATATATAAAATCCAGGGGAAAATCTATAACAAGATTTCAATAAAGCTAGTGCTTCTGTAAAGATCTGGCCAGCGAGTGATAACGTGTCTAGTTCTACATGGTCTATTTAGCTAAAATGAAATGTAAGTTGAGTGGGACATGATAAACTTGACAACTTATTTGATCTCACGAACTTTTGGGGATCTGACCGCCAAATCAAGAGAAAAAGCCGCCCCCTGGTCTTCGTATCCGCTCGCTGCTGCCCGTTTCGCTTTCCCCCGTTCGCTCGGTTCCTCGATTGACACCGAGACGCGAAATTAGCGGCAAGCAACTGCGTCTCGTATCAGGGAAAACTACTGTCTTTGATAGCGCCGATAGTCTCCCCTAAGATCCCTCGGTCTGTCTCTTAGATCTCGTGCCGCCTACTAAATGAGTCCCGGTGGAATGAGTTCTGGCAAACGAAAAGTTACAACAAATGTTCAGGGGTTCTAATGTTTTGAAACGCCAAGGGTCCCTTTAAATCATCCATCATATCAGGGAAAATTCACTTGTCAAACTAGACGTACGTCACAGTCAGGCCCAAGACTTATGTCAAGCCCCTTGTACATCTGATGTGTGGACTATGACAAGGCATTTTACAGTGTAGACAGAGAATCACTTTGGAAATTGTTGAGGCATTATGGATTTCCCATGAAGATCATTAACTTAATAAGGAAGACCTATGAAGACATGACATGCAGAGTTCTTCATGAAGGACAACTTACCGGAGTGAGACAGGGATGCCTCTTGTCTCCATTTCGTTTCTTACTAGCAATAGATTTGGTTATGAAAACATCGAGATCACATAACAGAAATGGAATCCAGTGAAATCTGACTAAACAGCTCTGGATTTTGCAGATGACTTGGCTCTTCTGTCCCATAACCATAATCAGATGCAAGAGAAAATGAAAATTCTCGATGAGAGGTCACAACAAGTGGGCTTGAACATACACAAGGAAAAGACAAAGATTGTGAGAATAAATGCAAGAAATGATAACAAGGTTGAACTTGAAGAAACACCACTAAAAGATGTAGAATCGTACACATATCTTAGCAGTAATATAGACAAAGTTGGAGGGACAGACAGTGATATCAAAATAAGAATACAAAAAGCAAGAGGAGCTTCCATTGCATTGGGAAACATATGGAGAACACGAGAAATCACGTCCAACACGAAAATAAGAATCTTCAACTCAAATGTCAAGTCAGTCCTATTGTATGGCTCTGAGACATGGAGAGCAACAAAAACAACAACCAAAAAGCTACAGACTTTTATAAACGTGCGCTTGAGTGTATAGAAGGACAGGAAGACTTAGCATGTGTTTGTTGAAGGCCTATGCTCCTCGGGGAGCTAAAGGGTATTGATTGATTGATTGATCGTTCTTGTATGTCAAAATTCAGAAATGATGAAATATTACGTTGATGGAGCGACATAGGTGCTGATGCTTAAGGGGTTACTTTAACCCTGATCCAGTCTCTTACGAGATTTAACCGTTTCAGGTGCTTGTCTATTCCTTGTTGGAGCAACTTCAAGATCTTAACCATTGAAGATTCTTTAGTTGACTGCATGGTTCAGGTCCATAACTTCTGCCGTCTGTAATCTACCATTTTTTTGGCAAGCGAAGTGTTCTGGGGTTGTAGTAATATTTATTGTGGATGTTACTCCGTCACTCCTGACCAAATGAAACGTTTGACCAAGTTAGTTAAAGGTTGTGAAGATAATAACTCTCCTTAACATTTTTTATTTCAGGGAAATAGCAACACTGGCACAAACTTAATAACTGGATAAGATAGAGTTGTTGAATAATTCTCCAAAAAATATTATTTTCACAGGGAAAACAATGCAGTGTAAACTGTGTCCAATGATGAATAACAGATATACTAATGACTGACTTGAACCGAATTGAAATGCACTGACTTCGTTTTGATATGAGTTTATACTGAGTTTGGTATCCACAAAAATTTGTTTTGAGCGTTCGTTAATGCACACGGGAACAAGCGCACATCCACTATGATTATAGTATAAACGTTAGTAACACGTGACATTTAGGACATAACATCGAGACTAGGTAAATGTAGCCCTACAACAGATACTGTCGGAGGGAGTAAAGAGTTAGAGACTTCACTATCCTAGGTCCAGGTTTATGATGTGGGGTCAGAGCCGGCCCAAGCGATTTTTCAATGTGGTGCGAGTTCCCAAGCAATACTTATGGACTCTGACGAGACTCGGTTTTATGTTACTGAATTGTGGATCACACCATAATTTCCACAAGTGATATTCACTATACCATTCTACAAGGAACATAATTAATGTCTGTTTTAAAAATTGTTTGAAAGGTAATTCTTCTTCTTCGTACCCTCCTAGACGTCTACTTAAATGTTTTCAAAGAAAGCAGTAGTCAGTTTGAGGCTATTTCAATCTCCGTAAAGCTTTCCCATGAATGGTACTGGTGTCGGCCATATGCGCTTTCTCTGTTCCACATATGTTGGGCAACTTTGAAGCAGAGGTTCGGAGATCATTTTATCAGTGACACAGTTACACTCATCGGTAGTTCAGATCTTTGGCTTGTTGAATAGATGATATCCCAATCCGCTGTGGCCAGTGCAGAGTCTGAAGATTACCACTTGTTCGTTTCTGCTGAGCTGTTAGTTGTTTGTCTCCTGTATAGTATTATAAGTAATTTATTTATTTATCTATTTTTTAAATTTTATTTTACTCATACAGATCGTCGCTTAATGCGTTACTTTTGTAAAAGGTATAATACAGACGATATAGGAAGACGATCAGTTTCATGTAAGAAAATAGTTTTTTACTCTGAAATTTCTGGTAAACTTGTGATGGTTCTTTTGCAATTTAAATGCTTTTATTATTATTTTTAAATAAATTTCCTACCTGCTCGCGCTGCCTTAGAACCAGCCCTGTTAGGCGTGGACCAGTTCCGTTCCTCTCTGCCTTAACCTTCCTTAGCTCAAGAGCAATCAGGTGTCCATTTACAGCTGGGTAGACTGGAGCGTGACGCTGCCAGATATCGATCCCAGAACTCTTTAATTTTGCCGCGAGATACAAAGCGCTAAAATGAGACTAAAGAACAGTAACTCACCATCATATATATATATATATATATATATATATATATATATATATATATATATATATATATATAGATATAAATATATATATATATATATAATATATATATATATATATATATATATATATATATATATATGTAAATATAAACGTCTCCTGTTGTCGCTGTTGTTTCTCTGTTCCTATGTACAACCTTTATCCGTTCTTCATTTACGACACATACATTTTTGTAATTAAGCTCTTGATTTCTATTCTGCCCAGATCTGCTTCATTGTCTGCTAGTTCATTACCTGATACGCTTACATGTGATGGGATCCATGTTAATGTTACTATGCAGTCTCTAGTGAGCAGATACATGTTTGTTTTTAAAGTTAACTTCTTTTATGTTCGGCCTGCAGCATTCTCGGCCATTTCTCAGTGCTAGTTTTGATAAAAGTAGATCCAAGGGGACGAGGAAGGGGGACGTTCTGTGGTCGAATTTCTGAACATATTTCTCAGAGCGTCAAGTGGCATAGTGGATAAAGCGCTTACTTCTCGGGGCAAAATTTACCGGTTTCTAAACCAGATAGTGTCACGTTCTAGTCTACGCAGCTGTAAACGGGTTACCTTTACTCTGCTCTCGAATTAGTGAAAGCAAAGGCAGCTAGGAAAGGAATCGGTGACTACCACTTCTTAAAGCTCAGATCTAGTAGCCCTTCACTCCTCTATGGCAATATGTACTTCTGAGATTAACTTTACTTGTAGTTCTAAGACCTGTAGGTTCTCTATGGAGCTCATTCTGAGATTAACTTTACTTGTAGTTCTAAGACCTGTATGTTCTCTAGGGGCTCATTCTGAGATTAACTTTACTTGTAGTTCTAAGACCTGTAGGTTCTCTATGGAGCTCATTCTGAGATTAACTTTACTTGTAGTTCTAAGACCTGTAGGTTCTCTAGGGGCTCATTCTGAGATTAACTTTACTTGTAGTTCTAAGACCTGTAGGTTCTCTAGGGGCTCATTCTGAGATTAACTTTACTTGTAGTTCTAAGACCTGTATGTTCTCTAGGGGCTCATTCTGAGATTAACTTTACTTGTAGTTCTAAGACCTGTAGGTTCTCTAGGGGCTCATTCTGAGATTAACTTTACTTGTAGTTCTAAGACCTGTAGGTTCTCTAGAAGCTCATTTTGAGAAGCCTTGTATGTCTTATTAATGTTCCGTGTTCATATTTTCATTATGATTACACTTAATTATCTTTTGAGCCGTTTGGACTCATCTTTGTAGGCTGTCAAATTGTTTTTGCACTTCATGGCTCTGTTATTTGCTGTCGTACCGATTGGCTAAGAGGTGGCAACGTTTCCACGATCGAAACTTGGTAGCGTCGTCTCGCTTCAGTCTACCCAGCTGTAAATGGGTACCTGACTCTGCTGTTGAGTTAGGGAAGGCACATGCATCGAGGAAGGTAACTGGTCACCATCACCTCATAAAACTGGGCATAGCCTCTAACACTTCACTACTGCATCATCACTACACCATCTGCTATGGGACTATCTTTATCTTTTACAGATGTATGGTAGATCTCAGTTTAAAGCTCTATAATATCGCCAGACTTGCACGATTGTGCTTAACGATTGGGGGAGGGGGGGGGGGGGAGAGAGAGAGAGAGAGAGAGAGAGAGAGAGAGAGAGAGAGAGAGAGAGAGAGAGAGAGAGAGAGAGAGAGAGAGAGAGAGAGAAATAATAGATTTTCAAGAATAGTTCGTCAAAGTCAAGTCAGGTGCAATGCTTCGAGGCGCAGGCGATCATTTCCCTCCACAGATCTGGATTTCTTTATACCCTTCATCAGTTTTGTTGTTGGTCTCTTCCCATGTCCACGTGAAGTGCTTCTTAATCATGGGTGCATGCACACACTGGCGGTGCGCAACCCGACCTCAGGGGTACGAGACATGCCAGATATTTAAGAAAGTCAATCATCATGAATACAAAATAATACATAGAACTACCGACGTATGAGTACAGAATACTAACAGTGTTAATTCAATACCGAATTCAATAGTCACATTTTAAAAAGAATAACGTTGTCTCAAAAATAATTGAAAAAAAGCAGTAGAAGAAGGCTCATTTACTAGTAAAATTGTGATTATTATCAAATGAAAATTAATATTAGACAAACATAAAGGTATGTTTTCAGGCACTCGTAAGAAATAAAGAAGTAGAACACTACACAACAGAAAAACAACAGACGTGAGTGGCTTACCCAGGGTTCGAACCCCGTACCTTCCGTACGGTAAGAACCCTGGGTAAGCCACTCACGTCTGTTGCTTTTCTGTTGTCTAGTGTTCTACTTCTTTATTTCTTACGAGTGCCTGAAAACATACCTTTATGTTTGTCTAATATTAATTTGTCGGCGTCTGTGGCCTAATGGATATGAACGCAGTTTCGTAATCCAGATATACCAGGTTCGAAACCTGCTGCAGGCGGTTTGGTAGCAGATCGCTTTGTGTGGATTTTTAACAATGGTATAAGCGCCGTACCGTTCAGAAAGCAATGGCAAACTACTGAATGAAAAAATTGCCAAGAAAAATCACAAAACAGCCAGTAAAAGCTGGGGTTGATTGCCACGTCCTGTAAAGGATAAGCAACTAACTTTAATATTAATTTACTGTTTACAGGCCTCGGGTTTCTCTTCCTTATGTGTTATTAATGTTTATCAAATGAAAACAGATCAGTTTTCCTATATTCTAACTTGGATCCTTGTCGGTGCTACGGAGTTCGTGCACTGTGCTGAGATCCTTCTTATGTGATCTAAGGGAGGAGATCGGAGCGCTTATTGAAATGCCCGTGTTCAATGAAGATGGTCCTTAAAACCAATTTTTTTTTTTTTTTTTTTTTTTTTTTCCTTAACCAGCGGCACTTGGGCTTTCAGCCCTTCGGCCCAATGACATGTCATTGCGAGGCTGGGGAACCTGAGAACTTTACTTCCAACCCGGTCAGGAGCTTCGCTCCTTCCCATCCACAGAGGGTTTATCACAGGAGCCGTTCAGGTTATTCAGTCAAATTTCCGGCCGTAAACATTTCTTCAAACGCTGACGCCCGGGTTTGAACCATGAACACCTGGTCGCCAGTACAACGCCGAAGCCATTACACCAGCGCGGCTCCCCTTAAAACCAATAAACCAGTGTATTCTAATCCCATCCCATCCCATCCCAACTAACATAATTACCGATGTATGTTACGTCGGTCGGTCTCACTCAAAATAGTAACTCGCGCCAGAAAAAAAAAGTGCGCAACGCACGGTGTGCAACTTGCGCGGCGTGGGTGTTATATAAAACAAATACTTTGGTTTTATTTTTTTATTCTTTCACGAAATTAGTAGCGCTCGACAAAGAAAAAGTGCGTAAAAATTGGTGTTTATGCGCCAATAACATACCAAAGTGAATTGTATTTTCGGACACGGCCAGCTCTATGTCGCTTTCACCCGATGTACAAATCATGAACACTTGAAAGTTTTTGTTAAAACCACTTATTATCAGGGAACACTCTTTGAAAACAATCCACTCACTTTTACACGAAATGTTTTCATCAAAGAACTTTTAAATTGAATCTAATCTAAAATAACATAATTCTCGCCGAGTGTACGTTGGTCACAGCTGAGAAATGCAACCGTGTTGAAAAATTATATTGTTTCCATTATATATACTCTCCCGAAAATAGTTACAATCAACAAAGAAAAGCATTCAAATGACGGTGTTCATGAACAGTTTGATTACACTGTATAATGGAAAGAAACCAAAAACACTCTAAGAATGTACTTCTATCTGCTCATCCGGGAACGGAAACAGTACACTATAATTAAAAACCCGTCACGTTTGACGGCTTATTGCTAGTATTTATTATAAAATGTAAAGTATTTTAACAATTATTTCTCAGTAATTCTGTACTTATGAATATATTGTACTTAACATATTATCTTTCTTCAAAATGTTTCGAATATTCATTTTCTCATTCATTCGTTCATTCACATTTTCCTGTTTCGTTCTTTACGGAGCATAAAGCTACCACAGCAATCGGTCCCCTTGCAGGAAGCCTGCATCAAGGAGCCACGTGCTCTTCCAGGGGTGGCTTATGTGACTATTTGTTTCACATGATGATGTTTCCAGCTTCATGCACAACCTCAAACTAGTTGCCTCTACGACATGCATGAGGATGCAGTAGTTCCATTTTGTCTTTCTTTCTTTAGCGACCCCCCCCCCACTGCCCTCCCCCCCCCCCCCCCCCCCCCCGCCCCATTACTCCGGGCTTTCGAATATTGTTGCAGCTGTACGGCTAATTCTGGAAGTTACTCATAAAAGCACTCCTAATGTATGTCTGTTGCTACTTTTTTTTCCCGGACTCATTACTTGCTATAAATATGTAAATAAAATGATAGGTATTTCTTTTTTTTATTTCATGTAAAATGTCATACAGTTATATATTGTTTGCATTTCTGGCATATATTGACAGTTAGAAGATAAAGATGTGCAAGGTTTCTTAAGATGTTGTAAATGTGTGCGAGATTTCTTAAGATGTTATAAGGGGTGCGAGATTTCTTAAGATGTTATAAGGGCTGCGAGATTTCTTAAGATGTTATAAGGGGTGCGAGATTTCTTAAGATGTTATAAGGGCTGCGAGATTTCTTAAGATGTTATAAGGGGTGCGAGATTTCTTAAGATGTTATAAGGGCTGCGAGATTTCTTAAGATGTTGTAAAGTGGTGCGAGGTTTCTTAAGATGTTGTAAAGTGGTGCGAGGCTTCTTAAGATGCTGTAAAGGGGTGCGAGAATTCGTAAGATGCAGTAAAGGCGTGCTGGTCTTCTAATAGTTAAAAAAACACTGCCGTAGTGTCAGTATATCTGTTATCTATTTCCTTTATCTTCCCCTTCTTCTCTGTCCCTCTAAATTTCCAGTGGTCTCGATGTTTTAGAGTGCGTCTGTTCTCAGCACATGCCCAGTAAAGGTCGAGTGTCTTCTTCTTATATTTCTTATTACATTCCTTTGTTTTTATTACCCTCTCTTAATCAGACTTTGTTAGTTATCTAGTCACCTATGGGATTATTAATGTGACGAAATCAGTCGTGATTTTTTATAACTCTCATTCACTCCGGCAGTATCGCTTCATTTCTTTATTTCTCTCTTTCATCGTCCTTTTATTTGGCATAATTTTTGCCCTTTCATTCATTATTTTACTCTCTATGCTGAATCTAGTAGATTGAAGTCTCCAACACTCCACTCCCCTACGGAAGTATCGGCTATGGGACTGTCTTTATCTTGTTTACCGTCCCAGACTGGGTTGGGTTCACGTTCCGCAAGGTAATTAGACCGGCCAGCCGATTATACGTTATCACATAAGCCGGCTGACCCCTTTGAACGTGACGGTCCAACATTTGATCCCAGGTGGATAGCGACCATCCCTGTGTTTGCACAAGACGGTCGTTCACGATCGGTTCAATAGAAACCACGTTGTTTGTCGGGCGAAGCCGTCCGAAGGATGGGCGATAGTTAGATTATCGCATGCACGGGCCCCTATCTGTATCAAGATTACAGATAACCAGTTTCGGCGGAAGGTATTATCGAGGGATGAATCACAGATTTGTTTGTATGAAGATGCCATCGGAAGTATTACGACTTATTAGACAGAGGTTACGCGTGTGATTATTAAATTTAATATTTTAAAACACGTGGTGGATATTTTGAATTAAAACACCCCAACCCAGTAATAGAGAGATTTGATTGGTTTGATTTGAGATGCCGGAATAAACAATGAATTCCATTGGAAATTTCGGTGGAAACACAATCTGTGATTGAACTGAGAAGTGGGAAATTTAATCTGGCGAACTCAGAGACACAGAACAGACAGCTTCGCAATTTCAAACGAGCAACTACCAAACAGCCAGAAAGAGAAGGATCGGACCTAGAATTCCTTACTTATAAGTGACAGATCGAAGTATTTGGGAAACTTAAAACCTTAAAAAGTAAGCCCGCCTTTATAAATACCAAGACTGGATACTTAACGGACCAGGACTTTAAAATAACAAGACTGGAAACCTAGGAATTGGATCGTAAGTCATAGAGGAATTAAACACAAGTTTTCCCAGGCCAAGTGATTTCGCAGATCACCTGCCGTCAGAAGAATTAACTCTAATTTTCCAGACCAAGTCATAAAGGAATTAAATACAAGTTTTCCCAGGCCAAGTAATTTCGCAGAACACCCGCCGTCAGAGGAATTAACTCTAATTTCCCAGACCAAAGTGATTTCGAAGCTTCTAATACAGAGCTGCGTCCATCCAACGCTAAGCAAGGAGATTGTATTACCCAAAACTTTGGGGTAAGTTGTGAACATTTATTTTACAAATGTGAAATTTGACATGTTTCTTGCCTAGTGGTTATAAATGAGGCTTTCAGGCACAAATCATTATTCACTCTGTCCAGACACATTTACCAGCTAATACACTGAATAATGTTGATGAATTTTATCATATTCATTGAGCTACGGTATTTTCTCAAGAATTTAATTCTTCTGAGAGATTAACATTCGTGGGTGGACAACTGAAGAGTGAGCCTGTCAGAGTGCTTCAAATAAATGTACTTAGCAGAGGCATTTGTTTCCTATTTTGTCCAATAGTGGGTGGAACGAAGCTATAAGACCGTTCTAGGACGAAGCGGCGACAGACGTTTCTACGCCTTAGTTGTGAGCAGAGAATCAACACTGACCACCTACATAAGACGAGTTAGGCGAAGAAGTGCCCACATCACCAGAAATCCGTGGCAGGACTCACGATACAACCGTAGCAGGACTCACGTAGACAAGCTAAGTGCTTATTAACAGGCGAAAGCAACGAACATTGATAAAACCCACTATTTCATCTCCATGAGGAGAAAACTTGAGTCCAATATAAAATTTCACCAAATTGTCCCTATTTATTTTAACTGTTAAAGACTAATTCATTATTAAAATTGTTACATGTTGTTTTAAAACTAAACAATCATCGTCGCTCCAGTTTTTTATATGTATGAAAGCAAACAAATGAGCCAGAATATATATATATATATATATATATATATATATATATATATATATATATATATATATATATATATATATATATATATATATATATATATATATATATATATATATATATATATATATATATATATATATATATATATATATATATATATACCTAGACATATATTTACCTCTAAACAGAGATATACCATTATAAGAGGAATTCGCTGAATTAACTCAGCTGCGGGGCTTGAACGAGCTAAAAACCAGTGCTTAAATCCTTCACAAAAGACGACGGACAGATATAAGTTAACCATTGCTCAGCGCTATGCCGCATGGTTCTTGACTTCTGAATGATCTTGTGAATGCTCCTTTCGGATAGAAGCGCCATTACACTTCTATCTACATTTCTGCCAAGGGTAATCTTGTGCGAAGGTAAACACATTTGACGACCCAGATTAGATACTCTTGAGTTTTGGCCATTGTTGGACCACTACTGCAAAGCAGGGGAGGCAAAATGTGACAATTAACACGTGCCTGATAAACCACAACTGTGCCATTGCAGTCAGCAGCCACAAAAGAAACGTAGATAACATCTGAAAATTAGGTCATATCAATAAAAGCAGGAACATAAAGATGAGCATATATGAAAGAATTAGAAATACTCTGACATCACGCCACTATAACGTATACCCAATGTTTAGAGGCCGTTCCATCCCACGGCACCTAATAAGCCGTGTACATAGTAAGGGAGGTTATTCCACCACCAAACGACTAATAAACCGTGTGCGGTACATGGCAAGGGAAGGAAAAAATTACTACAGGAATTACAAAGGCAACAGAAATATAAATAAAAACATATTCTCACCCATGCCTGTCGGCACAGCACTTAAATTACCAAATTGAGCAATAAATGACTTAATTTAAATAAAATATGTATTATATCAAGCACATTAAAAATGTGTCATATATTTTTATATCTCAATAGTTTGTCCGAATCACCAGCAACCCCGCATTCGGTAAGGCATTTCTAAATTAGTATGGTTATTGCCCTTTGAAAATCAAATTTATAACCATTAACGATATAATGCCGTGCTGAAAATTCTTAGAATTGTGAAGATAAACCCGTAATTTTTTTCAAAAATACTACAAAATCGTGATGTAAAAGTGAGCTAATGTCACAAAAACTCATTCGAGAATACAAAAGGCTATAGGAGCTTTCATTGCATTGGGCCATAAGGAGATCAAAAGATTATCAAGTCCAAAACCAAAATCAAAATTTTCTATTCAAATGTTAAGTCAGTCCTGTTGTATGGCTCTGAAACATCATCATCATCATCATCATAACCCTCCACTCCCCAAGGAGCAGAGGCCTTCAACAAACACATGCCAAGTCCTCCTGTCCTGTGCCATCCGCTCAAGTTCTTTCCACGTTCTCCACATCATTTTCACCTGTTTCCAGCTCTCTTCTCCATGTGCTTCTTGGTCTACCTATGCCTCTCTTGCCCTGGGGGTTCCAGAACAAGGACTGCCTTGTAATGCTATCAACTGGTTTCCTCAGTGTGTGTCCTATCCATCGCCATCGTCTTCTTCTCATACCTGGTTCCATTTGGACTTGTCTGGTTCTTGTCATCAAACCCGTCCACGTTTGTTCAAGTTTTTGTTGTTAAAATTTTTTTTACAGGATGGGGTAACCAGCCCCATGCCCAACCCTCTTTAGTCGCTTTCTACGACATGCATGGTAGGGAACAGTGTTACTTTTCTTAGCTCCCCTTTCGGGCCCCGGTAACACACGGGTGAAACATGGAGAACAACAAAAAGAACAACCAAAAAGCTACAGACATTCATAAATTGATGCTTGCGTAGAACAGAGGGGTTGAAGTGGTATGACAAGATCACTAATGTAGAACTGATGACGACAACCAGTCACGTGACAGTAGAACAAAAGATGAGAGAACATGGAGGTGAATAGGACACACACTGAATAAGCCTGTTGATAGTATTACTAGAAAATGTCTCATCTGGAACGCCCAGGGTAAGAGAGGTAGAGAAGGACCAAAGAACACGTGGAGACAGGAAACAGACAGATATGAAGGGAAAGAAGACATGAAAATACTTTGAACGGATGGCACGGGACAGGAACGGATCCCGTTACACGCCTTTTGAGGCATATCGGGAGTGTGGTGTTAGGCCCTTATTTTCTTGACCATGGGCACACGAGGGGTGATGTGGTAAGCATCACGCCGGCCGCCTTAACCTTCTCAGAGTTGCTCTGGTACTCAATTCATGAGGCTGGATCGACCCTCTGAGCCGTTTGCGGTCTAAAAAAACCCACCTCAACTGGGGATCGAACCAGGAACTGCCAAGCTGGGAAGCCATTGCTCTAACCACTATGCCATCGCAGCTCTGGGACAGAAAGACTTGGCATAAGTTTGTTGAAGTCCTATGCTCCTTGAGTAATTGAAGGATGATGATGACAAGATGTTTCACAATGTTAATTATTTGCATGTGCCGTAGGCTCTCTTCTCCACGTGCTTCTTGGTCTACCTCTGCCTCTCTTGCCCCGGGGGTTCCAGAACAAGGACTGCCTTGTAATGCTATCAACAGGTTTCCTCAGTGTGTGTCCTATCCATCGCCATCGTCTTTTTCTCATATCTTGTTCCACTGGCACTTGTCTGGTTCTTGTCATCAAACTTGTCCATGTTTGTTGAAGTTTTTGTGGTTAAATTTTTTTTTTACAGGATGGGGCAACCAGCTATACGTGTCTGTATGGGTGGACAACATCCTACGGCTTTTCGTGTGTTCTTAATTTTTAATGTTGTTGTTTTTTTTTCTCCATTCATGAAAAACTTCTGTTTTTTAGAATATCTTTTCAGGTTTTTACTAATATGTTAGTGCGTAGTATTCCAATCTTTTAAGGCAACAGGGACCACACATCTCATCTTAATGCATGTTTTCTATTTTCACTGCAATATTTGTATTTTAGGGCACGTATTACCGACCAGAAATGCTAGCAGAAAAAAAGAGTAACACTGTACCAAAACGGCAATACATAGAGGGCGACGAAGGAGGATTGGGCAATGGTCAGGCTGTCACGTTCTGAAGAAACTTAAAACAAAGAAACGAAAAATAAATGTTTAGCAACATAAATAATATGAGTTTTTACTGCACTGGAAATATCGACATAAACACCCTCAATAAATACGAATCTTCACTTCAAATGTCGAGTGGGAGCCGAACTGGTGTAATGGTTACCACACTGCGCTGAAGATCGGGTGATCCAGTTTCGAGCCCTGGCGAAGACATTTGAAGTAGTGTCGTCGACCACGGACTGGAATAACCGAAATCCGCGAGTATCTGCCTGAATGGCGAGAGGACACCTGTCATTGTACAGGGGAAAAAAGGGATACTCACGTAAAATCAGTTAGACATCTTAACCGGGTATTTCGCCTCGGGTAATAGCGGGCGTACGATTAAACAAAAAAATGTCGAGTAGTCCTATTGTGTGGTCTGAAACATAGAGAACAACAAATTTTAAACAAGACAACAAAGAAGTTACAATAATGTGTATTTACGCAGAATAGAATTATTACAATGGTGTGATAAGGTCACTAATGTGGAAATGATGGAAAATAACAAGACACGCCTGTTAATAGCATTACATGGCAGTCTTTGTTTAGGTCACCCCAGGGTAAGATGAAATCGATATTAGACTAAAACCTCACAATACACGTGCAGAGGGATTTTGGAAACAGTCTTGAAAAGGATTGAAAATAAAGATACGGAAAAGGATTTTGGTGACAGCCTTAACAGGGATTAAAAACAAAGACATGACAAGGATTTTGCAAACAGACTTAAAAAGGGATTAAAAACAAAGACATGAAAAAACCTTTAACGGATAGCACAGGACAGAAAGGTTTGGCTTGAGCATGTTGAACTAGACGTTCAGGGACTGTAATAACCTGAACTAGACGTTCAGGGACTGGAATAACCTGAACTAAACGTTCAGGGACTGGAATAACCTGAACTAGACGTTCAGGGACTGGAATAACCTGAACTAGACGTTCAGGGACTGGAATAACCTGAACTATAGCTCAGTCCTAGACGTGCTCCACGTGGATCTAATGATGATTTCCATTTTAGAATTAGTCTGACGTTATGGAATACAGTTTTAGGTATGGCGATTTATGATTTAGGTGTCGAATACATCACGTGATGAATGTTTATTTTTGGGTTTGGGTTTGGTTTTTAAGGACCATCGTCATTGCACAAGGACAACCATCAGAGCTCCGATCTTCTCCCTTGGATCACATAAGGAGGATCTCAGCACAGTGCACGAACTCCGTAGCAACTGCGAGGATCCCAATGTGTGTATACAGAAATCACACATTCAATAAATATTTCTGTGGTGGGTAGGTTTCCTAATTTTTTGAAATTTTGTCATGGCAGCGACGCATGGCCTACATGATTTCGTATGGTTCTGAAAAAAAAAACCTCCATCAATTATATTCCATCTACTGATGGCGAACCCGGCACCTTTAGAAGTAGAGGAGGATGTCATACATCTTAGCCACTCTGACCCTCATGCGTATTGTTTATAATGCCACAAAACTTGCAACGGTTAATTATTGTCAATGCGTAAAGGAAACTGATTCCCTTATATTAGAATGAAGCAATCCATTTTCTGTGGGCATGTTATGAGAAGAAGGAAAAAAGGGGAGGGATCCCGTTACACGCCCATTGAGGCATATTGGGAATATGGTGTTAGGCCCATATTTTCTTGACCGTCGGCACACTATGAGGTGATGTGGTCAGCATCAGGCCGGCCGCCTTAACCTTCCCAGAGTTGCTCTGGTAGCCATTTGGGGCTGGGTCGACCCAGGAGCCGTTTGCGGCCTAAACAAATTACCACCTCATCTAGGGATCGAACCATAGGCCACTGAGCTAGGAAGCCAGTGCACTAACCACTATGCTACCGCGGCTCCTGAGAAGAAGGAAGCTGGAATATATTGTAACACCAGGTAAGTTTGAAGGAAAAGATAGGGGAAGACAGAGAGAGCAGATAGTGGACAGTTTGACATCGTGGCTGTGAAAGACAGCAACAACAGGATTGATAAATGGTACTGGAGATAAGAAGTTGTAGGGAGAATGATTGCCTCATCACCAGGCGTGGTACTTGAAGAAGAAGAAGAATTGTTGTCAATACCTCGACCATTTAGGTTTCTTAAAGTTAAAAAAAAAACTAGGCGTTGTTCATCCGTATGTTTTTAATGCAATGTTAGCGTAATTGTCTCCCCTGCTCCTAGGTAGTGATCAAACAACGGCAAACTTGGAGTATAACTCAACATGTATCAACCATCGCTCAAGATTGCTCTTGGCAGAGATATGAATAGAAGAATAATGCTTCTACTTTAGGGAGCCTACAAGATTTTAAAGAACAGCAAGCATAAAAACTGAGATCATCTAAGATGTGATGAACTTTTTATTCTCCCGCTCCTTTTGTGAGGTGATATATTTTCGCTTGTATTTCTGCCCCAGCTGAAGGTGATTCAGCAATTGTTAATTTTATAGCTCGCTATGTTTATTATATATTTAGAAAAGTATGATTCATACGGGTGCAGACATACAATTCACTCAAGAATGATTAATCCAACTATAGCTTTAAAGTTACAGAAAAATAGTTTTAATAATCATTTATGGGATACCGATTTCAATTAAATAAAGTTGTTTATAAAAAAAAAAAAAAGTAGCGATGATATTTATCATCATCGGATAATTTAAACTGTGATGGAAAATTTGTAAAAGTGTGAAATGTTCTTTGGTTCCGCTGTTATAGTACCTAACTTCTGGTTGTGGGGTAGGTTGGAGTCTGCTTCAGTCGCTGTTGGTTCCCACAGGTGCCTTGGAATGTACTTCTCTAGAATAGTCACGTCTGGTCGCATGTCCCATGTAGTAAGGTTGGGGTAGCTACAAAGTTTGTCTAACGTCTTCAAGACCCGTCGGATGTTAGTGTCTAGCGTTAACTACTGGCAACTTGAACCACAAACTGAAAGAAGACAAATGTATCTGCTAAGTATTGAGTCTCCTGACATAGTCACCAGGCGACCTCCGCTTCCATCCACCTTGAGATATGGATCTAAATATATGTCGGCCCCCCTTTGCAGGAAGCTTCCACCTAAATATCCATTTGTTCATGTAGCTTTGGTTTCTTTAGCAATTTGCTTTACAACATGAAGTCGCCAATCTCATACACAATCTCATACACAATCTCATACACAGTCTCATACACAATCTCATACACAATCGCCTCTTACAATATGCCAATAGTCTTATTCTTTCTTTGTCTTTCCAGATACCCTATAGAACTACACGAGGCAGGGTGTCTTCCCCTCCCCCAAAAATGGACATTTTGAATGCTTCACACAAATTAAAATAGAATATTGACATGTTTGCAAGAATTAACTTGAGGTGTGATAAACTATGACTAATGAGTTTGCTTGGTGTCCAAACCTTTCACTGACGGTATTTTTGAAAAAGGGTATTAATGCAGATAATATTTGAGGAGAATCAGTGACACTCCAGGTTGGTTAACTGTTTATTACTTTGTTATGTTTGGATTTTCAGTGACCTAGAACACAACAAACGGTTTTATATACTGCCAGTACCATTACGCGTACACGGTGCTTTATCAATCTAAACAATAAAATCTGACAAAAGAATCTTTTTTCGTTACACATGCAAGAACCCCTCACAACCGCGAGGCCTCTCATAATAAACGTTATTCACATTTTGCACAGTTGCATCAGCTTCCAATATCTCATACTGTTGTGTAGTAGTTACCTGTGTCACTGACGGTGGGTATTCAAATTCATTTCTACCGCCCTTTGTAGCTCAGCTAATGTTCTGTTTTCTAATAGCACGTGATATGGTGGACGAGAGATGATGATGCTGTTGTGATATGTGATTACTTTCTTGCACACTCGCACCGACCCGAACAACAATAAAACTCTTGATTCTAAGGCAGGGGCTGTATTTATTCATACAACCCTGTCAGTGACCCAAACCCACAAAGCAAACTAATGAACACACATTAAACAAGTAAGCAAACAAACCAAACACCCAGCCAGTGCTCAATTGCTAACCTGAAACGCAAACAAAGCACCGACTAGTTAAAATAATAATAGTTAAATAATGAGAAACACCATGCTCTCACCTGCCAAACTGTTCTTCTTCCACGCCACCTGAAACATTCGACTATCATGCACACACACTCAGTTCATGCATGTCGTCTAGTAAGACTAGTATGGTGTTGTGCATGAGGCTGGCAATCTCACCATGTAACACAGATTGCTACCGAAACTACTACTGCAAGAGAATTTGAATGATTTGTGTGGTCTCCGTGTGGGGGCCATAGGGAGGCCAGCCACATTGGCGTGCGGTCTCCATGCGGAGGCCAGCCACATTGATGGCCCTATGCGCCATAAGGAGCGAGAAGAGGCATAATTTGTTCCCAAGTAGACCAACGTGCTCTCGTAAACTACCCTACACATAACAATTAATTAAATAATAATAAAGTGGACCTAGAATAATACTCAACGATATGTACAACGAATACTCTCATTAATGAGCATAAACCAACACCTCGCAACTGTTCCATATTAATATTCGTCCCTGCACTCTTAAGCATGTTGTATATGCCGACTGATGAGATTGGGAACTCATCATATGAAACACATTGTTACAGAAACAAACCCCTGCCATAGCATATAAATGCTTCGTGCAGGCTTCTGTTGGACCCAGTCACAGTGGTGTCTCTATGCTCCGCAAGGAGCAAGCAAGAGAAACGCTTATGTCTCAATGTGCCTTACGCACAAAGGGGTGGCATTACGCCCACAATAAATCTTAATGCATAAAGCTAGATGCATCCTCTCCAAGGGCATATAACACCACAAAACTGTGTACACAACAGATGTAATTAAACTAATCTGAAAGTAAAACCATAAAATTATTCGTTAACTTACTTCGAGTTCCACTATAACAAACTATCTTGGCATGAATGGAGAAAATTATATTAATGGTGTACTACTAAAATAGCACCTTTTATAATAAACCAATTTTCATCCAATACCAAATAATAAACAGTTCTAACTCCCTAAAAATATACAGTATAATTATAATCAATATTCGTGAAATACACTAACTTAATTACCTTCACATCAAAGAATAAAATAAAACTACTCGTGAACTTACAAAGCTAACAAACGTTATAATAATCCCACTGCGCTCTCAAATAATAAATAGCTTAACATCATTAGGCCTATAGTACGTGGTAACTAAGGGTGTTAATACAGACTCACTGGCGCCATCTTTATGCACATTTAACACGTGTGCTGCCGGCTGCCATCTTGCCAAACAGTTAATACGTACTATCTCAATTAAAGTATAGATAGCCTCTCTGCCCGGTATCATGAATGAAATAGGTTCCTTCTCTATATCCTCACAGCCGTGATCCAGACTTAACACGACTAATAAAATCTATCCACAAGTTATTTTCACTCATCTATAACTTTAAAACTAATTCTAATGTCCTCAAAGAAATCTCCTTAGGAAACACAGATATCTATTTTCTCAACCATTAGAACAGACTCACGCTGAAAATAATTCTAAAGCTACCGAATACTAATGCTAATCTGCTTAAAATTATAATGTCATTTGCCTTCATGCCGTGTGCAAACTTCTGACTCTGGGTGTCCTCTCACATCTTGCCTCTACCTCGAATCTCACCAAACTGACCGCTTCTCCTGCCTCAGACTTTTCACACGCCAGCGATGAGGGCTCGCGCAGTAACGTAGGCTAGGGCGTTATTGTGGCCCTCGCGCAGTCACGTGGGCTGGCGTACTCGTTGGAGCGCGCACATCGAAAATAAATGTGCGTTAAACACATAAATATGACATGAACTTGAGGGTTGTTTTTTATGGCCCCATCACAGCACGTCAACAAGTATTTGTGCTTTTCAAATGTTAACTGCACTGCCATGTTCTGTCGCACCAAAGACTGCTACGCATTGGATCATACCAGTACTATAATATATTAATTTCTCATCTAGTGGCATAGCCCTCCATTCCTGCTTTATTTAAATATTCTACTTCAGTTTGTGTAGAAGCTACATGCAGTCAAAGCTTTGATCTATCTTTGGATATCTTCATAACGCAGTTAAAACCTTTGTTACACTTTTCATACTTCTTTTGATATCCTTTGCTATTTCTCTAATTGAATGCCACTGTCAGGGAATATTTACATGAACACACATCCTGTAGAGGTGTTTCTTCAAGTACATTCTGTCTTTTATTTACCAATTTATTTTCATGATCTTTGTCGTACCGATACGTTTATGAGTTATTTTTGGTCCCGTCTGAGTAGATTGATGGTGATAATTAACGTGAGAAAGGGGTGTGAGAAATAGATTTCACGGGGGAATAGCTTAAGGAGAAGATAAGTCTCTGGAATGAGTAAGTTTCTCTAGTCCAGCCTATCTATACGACTATAATTTATTACAAGACAACCTTGCCCTCCTCATACATATAAATATAAGTTTAACTACACACACACGCAGCTATGTGACAACAAGACACACAAACGTGAAAAAACTACGGTTAATTGGGTATGGATCTGACCAACACACAAAGTTAAGTTTCTTTTGTTGTTTATTATCATTTAAACTTGACAACATAAAACATCTAAAGAAAGATTAAAATAAAATCAGATTTACATACATATGAAATAACAGAATAAATGTGCCCTCCCCCTATTGAGAAAGGAACCCAAGACGTTAATAACTCAAAGGTTAGTACTATGTTACAGAATAGACAGCAAAGAAACAAGCTCCTACTATATGCTACCCAGTAAAGTAAACAAGTTTAAGCAAACTCCATTTTTGGTAAAGTTCCTGTAACAAAGAAAAATATTCACTCTCTCTGTCATACAGTGGCCACTCAATCACGCTTACCTACTCTTGGTGATATCCCTTGGAAATACAATTATCCTGAATATAAAATTGCCAGGTTTTATTTCCCACATTGGCCCCAGTCCATTCTCTAACAAGTCAAGACTAGCAAGGTGAACACCGAATCTGGTGTTTTAATTTTCCATGGATGAACAAAATGGCACCGCAAATAGTTAGTGTAGCAAAACGTGCTCTTGAGGTTCACAGTTAAAAAGGAGGAAAATACTTCCAGTATTGGGAAACATCTGGTTGCTAAAATGTTACAATTGATAAATGATGGTAATCCTATCGGCTTGCTCTATGGTAGAGTGCCGATTCTGAAACAGCGTAACTTTCTGGATAAATCCTCTTGGATAAGACTGTCAGAAGTCGGGAGTATAGTGTTATTTTGTATACCCCAGTGGGCTAGTAAATATTGGAAAAAATATCGCTGGGTTTTGTAAGTCCAGTTAAAATTTACAAGTTAAAATGTATCTTTGGCCAGTCCTTGGTCACAAATGAAATTGGTGACGCACAAGCCAAGAAAAGACAACATTAACCAATCCGTAAATGAAGAAAGGACCGCTGGATGCCCTTGTGATCAGGTCTGCTAGGAATAAAGAACATTTATGGAAAAGGCTACTATTCTATATAGATCTATATATATGCACACAGACGGGGACAAGACGATCTCTTATCCACTCCGTCAATCCTGATTAAATTTAAAAAGGCACACGGTGTCTTTAGTCTACCCTATCGCGCGTCGCTTAGCGAGTGCAGGTTTGATTGAGTTATGCAGCTCTTCCCCTCCTGCCCCGGTCAACGATCAGCATGCAATGTTAATTATGATTCAATTATTCATACGCGCACTTACATTAATATCGCCTGTCGTTAATAGCTATCAAATTGTCGGCGTCTGTTGGTCATCGTGTGGTATTAAATACTAGGCACTTATAATAAATACGCACAATGAAATAAAACGTGAATCCTTTTCTGTCACTATCAGTCGCGCCTAATATATAAATCAGTCAACTAAAACCGTTTCTTCTTGTGCGAGAAAGCGGGTGGTGAAAATTAACATTATAACTGAACATCTGGTATGAAATAGCTACGCGCTATTTATTTCACTAGTTCTAACAGCTAGAACATCTAAGTGAATTATAATGGTAAAAGCTTAACACTTTTAATTGATAACACTAATTTCTACAGGGTGTTTATAAAGTTGCTGTGCAGTGAATTTGAAAAATATTTTAGAAATTACGTCACGAATGATACAAATTTACGTCATGATATTCTGTGTTCCAATGCTGTGTTCCACAATCCCGTGTGCAGCATTACACAACAAGCCCCAATTTAAAACCACATTTCTGGTGACGTAGTCTCGCCCGGGCGTAAATTTCACTGCGCAGCGACTTTATAAACACCCTGTATTACCAGAAAATCATAATGAAAGATCCCCACGAATGCTATTAACACATTTTCCACAATGGTTCTAGAACTACGTTATTAGACTATCCAAAATTTCTGAGTGACAACTGATAGCAGGTTTAAGAAAACACCGTTTAAATATCATCATGTTTCTCTGATCTATAGATGATGTTACTGTTCACACTATTGTGTATACCAGAGAATCAGAAACAAGTTCCCCAGATAAAGCTTTACGGTTGGCCTTCTGGCGAGGTTTCAACCGTCATCAAAAGATATATCCGTGTAACGGTGTTCTCGAAGATTTTCTCTGTACGAATTCTCGCTTCTGAGATCAAAGAGCCCAGGGGTTTTTCTGACTCCCTGAGTAGGATCTTCAAAGCGTACTCGGGGAAAGATTTTGCCCATGAGTCTACTTCAAAAGGTTCTGGGAAATTTTACGTGCGGTCTGTCAGGTATCGTATGATTGACAGATAAGCTCGCGTGGTTAAGACTTAGGTAAACAAACCTGATTCGCTACCTGTTTTGACGGGCAGGTCACGAAAGTTGGTAAACATTGCGTTAGCTCGTGTTCACAGAAAAAGAGGTAAGACTAAAAGTGAGTAAACACAGACTGTAAATGCATGGTTTTGCTAGCAAATCATAGGACGCTACGAGGTCGCAAACCTGTCAGATTACTGTATGCTGTCTTTCCATTATACGTCACAATCTTTATAGTCGTTTCATTCTGGGTTTTAATACCCAGTAACAAAGAGCTATGTTAGACAATAAAGGCTCCTTTCAATATACGAGTATATAATCCAAAAAGAGTGAATTACCAAATGGCAACCGCGTGTCAAATTAACCCATGCAACCAAAGATACAAAGAAAACTATTTACAGAATAATTAAAAAAAACAAATGAAAGGCACTAAACTAAACAAACAGCATTCCCATGCAAAAAGATACATGGACAACACGGGAATGGCCTGGAAGAGAGATCTGAAGAAAAACGTAAGAGCAGAAAAGAACATACCTCGGGCGTGTTTGTTGCCTTGACAACTCTAAAATGATTGAAAACGAGTATGAAAAGAATTAATAAGTCAGCGAAAGACATATTTATCGCATTTATAGAGCATCGCATTTAAGCAGTATGTGGAAAATATAATAATAATAGTATTAAAATTTCACAAATGTGATAATTCCTCATCCCTAATATTTTGTAGAATTTGGAATCATATAAATACTTAGTACCAATCGTAATAACATGCAAACTTCCACAGCATAGTCATAGGTCGATATACAAATGGTGGTCGAATTCCAGATTTCATGAAAAATTGTAGATTTTTAAAAAAAAACGCTGGGCAGAAAATATTCAGAACTTAACAGGAAAGATTTGCTAGACATAAACTATACGCGCAACAAACATAGATGGAAATACGTATTTTAAAAGAGTTCACGAGAAAATGGCGAACCGAAGGTTACCCAGGTTACAAGAGGAAGAAGTATCAGGCAATTGATGTTTTTAGCTCTCTCAAACGATCAAAAGCAATTGAGAGGAGGAAGTATCAGGCGATGTTTTTAGCTCTCTCAAACGATCTAAAACAATTGATCTTCTTAACTGTACCTGGGATAATATATATTGTACACACATAAACGGAGAACGGAAGGTTTTAACAAAGAATTTACCTCAGACGCGTTTATAAAAGACTCTAGACAGCATATGGAACCTTGATTTTGTCAATTCAATCTATCGTCCTCACTTCTTTTCTTTCGTCCCCATGGAGCACGGGGGCCACAACGGCAGTAACCTCTGTGCAGGAAGCCTGCGCCAAAGTACTATGTTCTCTTGCACTAGTGGTTCTTAAGTAGTTTATTTTACATAGTGGGATTGCCAGCTATTTGCTCAACCTCAGCATAGTCGCATCTTACGAATCGCAACGTGGGACCAATGGTCATGTTCTGTTTTTGCCTCATGAGAGCGTTTCCCCCCCCCCCCCCTCCCCCGGGGTACCATACTGTGTTGAGTTACGAGTCGATTTTCCCAAATTGTAACAAAAGTTTGAATAAAGGTGGGGAAATCTCTCGCGGCAGGCAAGCAGCGTTTGTAATTCAGTGAGCAAATACTGTGTCTTTTATCGATCAAGCGTGTTCAGAGTCCACTTCTCGCTAACTAGAATAGTTCCATAGGAAATTAAGCAGCAAATGCTGTGGCGACTTACAGTACAATACTAAATCTTCACGCGAGTAGCAGACGCCGGAGTCGTTTTCCTTTCATTTGAGCGGCATTACCGCGTTCCTCGCCAGGGCGCGCGTGCCGCGATGTTGATACCAACTATTGATTTGCATTGCTGCAAAAGTAACACACCGTTTGGTAACAAGTTAAACTAGTAACTACTGATTACTATAGAAATGTTCAAGTGACTCAAAGTTAACGAACCAGTGATAGTTTCATTAAGTTTACTAATTCAGCGATCGTTTTTAATGTTTAACTTTATTTGTGAATTTTGGGGATAGATATCACTTTTGTCCGCAAACAAAATGTTTTGATACCATCACTTAACCTGGCAGTTGATTGACAGATAGTTTAACAGTTTACTCGCTGAGTTCAAAATGTAATAGTTTGATAGGCATTTCAGTCATTCGAAAAATGCTACTTTTCTGCTCTATGGATTTTGAAGGCGTAGCTAAATATGTAACCTATCAGTGGACCAATCGGCTGTGTCGATACGGCGAGAGAATCACTCGTGTGAAATCCTGGGTGTAAGGAGGCATTGCCCGTTGTTTATTTTTACAAGTAAAACATTGTACGGATGCTAAAAATCTGCTTAAAGTCTTGTATATGGCAAATACGCGCCTTAAGTTTTAGAATGCGTATAAGTGATTCAAGGGACCACTCGAAGACGTGAGAGCTATCTGAAATGGATAGAAACGGAAACAATATTGTGTCTTTTTGTTTTTTAGAGAGATGTTTTCTAAATTCGATGTGTCCGTTTTCACAAGTTAACTGTGAGTCTTAAATATGGGTCAGAGTTGTGTGTGACGATAACATTATCGATTTCATCAGGGGAGTTGAGAAACTATTTATATCTGCCATGTTTGTATGGTTGTGACTAATTAAATGTAATTATATTTATATACAAAATGGAACACATATAAGAAAACAGACATAGGGAGTTTTAGCCAGGGTAACACTAATGTGGGCTCCAACATGGAGGTTGCTATGGCGGGGATCGAGGGGAACGGTGGGCCGGTTGGATACCGGGACAGTTACCATTCCACCCAGCGGCCCCTTTTACGATCTTCTAATCTTCTCAATTCCAGGTCCTTTCCTAAGCTGTCAGAGGAAGACAATGCCAATGACGATGGGATGGGCGCACCCGGGAACGACTATGACTGCAGCTGTGAGCGCGTTGTAATCAACGTCAGTGGTCTCAGGTTCGAGACCCAACTCAAGACACTCACTCAGTTCCCTGATACACTCCTCGGGAACCACTCGAAAAGAAACCGTTACTACGATCCTCTGCGCAACGAGTACTTCTTTGACCGTAATCGTCCAAGTTTTGATGCCATCTTATATTTCTACCAGAGTGGCGGGAGATTACGACGGCCTGTTAACGTGCCATTAGATGTGTTTTCTGAAGAAATTAAATTCTATGAATTGGGTGAGAGTGCCTTTGAGAGGTACAGAGAGGATGAAGGTTTCATTAAAGAAGAAGAGAAACCTTTACCTCAAAATGAGTTCCAACGACGGGTATGGCTGCTTTTTGAGTATCCAGAAAGCTCAGCTGCAGCAAGATTATGTGCAATCTTCTCAGTAGTCATTATTTTATTGTCCATTGTTATATTCTGCCTAGAAACTTTACCACAGTTCAAGCATTACAGGGTTTACAATTCTACTCTCAACGATTCTAAGGAGTCCATTGAGGAGGATGATATTCCAAAGTTCAGTGAACCCTTCTTTATTATTGAAACTTGCTGTATTATATGGTTTACTTTTGAACTTTTGGTCAGGTTCGCTTCGTGTCCAGAAAAATTAGGCTTCTTCAAAAACATCATGAATTGCATTGACATTGTGGCCATCATTCCATACTTCATTACTGTGGGCACGGTTGTGGCGGATCAGAGCAAGAGCAATAATCAAGCCATGTCATTGGCCATCCTCAGGGTGATACGACTCGTGCGTGTCTTCAGAATATTTAAACTTTCCAGACACTCCAAAGGTCTTCAGATCCTCGGCCAGACACTGAAGGCCAGTATGCGAGAGCTGGGCCTTCTCATATTCTTCCTCTTCATAGGTGTTATCTTATTTTCCAGCGCTGTCTATTTTGCAGAGGCGGATGCGGATCAGACTCATTTCAAAAGTATTCCGGATGCATTCTGGTGGGCGGTTGTAACCATGACAACCGTGGGATATGGTGATATGATGCCAATCGGAGTGTGGGGCAAGCTGGTTGGATCACTGTGTGCTATTGCTGGCGTGCTCACTATCGCTCTTCCTGTTCCTGTGATTGTATCTAATTTTAATTACTTCTACCATCGAGAAGGGGAGAGTACTGACAAAGGAGTTTACAAGCATGTACAGTCTTGCTCCAACTATCCTGATAAGAAAGACTCGCTGGATTCAGAATGTGGGTCAGACATAATGGAAATGGAAGAAGGTAATCACAGTACGCCACTGAATGAAAAGGTGAAAGAAAATCATGCAGTTAAAGCGAACAATCCTGGTAGTGACTATGGCCTAGAGACTGATGTATGACATACAAACCCTCACGTGATGTTGTGTAATAATGTTCACCATGTAAATGTAAGCTAGTCAGATTGAAGAATTGAAATACTCATATGTAGATGTGGTGAACCATGTCCAGTGTTGTTGTATAATGTAACTTTGTCTGTGTATGTTATTTTTATGTGAGGGTTTTGTTATCTGTTTTGTCCCCCACCTATTGTTTCCCATCTAAATCTCAGTCGAAAATAAGGGTCGAATGTCAAGAGAAGACAGATAGAATAGTAAATGTTATCTGTCAACGGAAACTTCCTGTGATACATTGTTATCTTATACGCCCACTTGTCTTTGTTTACTGGTAACAAGATAATGAAATCAAAGTGTATGGCTGAGTTTAATTCTAAATTATATTTCTTAATCTTATGAAATTATCCATATTTTTTAAAATTCCTCTGGCTTATTTCGGCCAGTCAGCCAAGAGTAGCAGCATGGCAAATTAAATTTTAAGAAACAAAATTAAAGTCAGAGACATTGCTGGAATTTTTTTTTTCTTTATTTTATGAATTATGGCCAGCATTTCTGGAATTATCACAACAATGAGTAAGCAAAATCTGGATTGGAGAAGTTGCAAAGAATTATGAGAAAAGGGAATAAGGTAACAAAAAGATGTTTTAGCTTTTATGAATGAGTGGGTTAACATTTAGAAACATTTTACAGAAGATATGTTACTACTAGAAAATCAAATATTAAATTATGGGCGAAAGAAAGTTTGAGTTTGAAATTCGTTTGAAAAAAATCTCAATGAATGGCAAGAAAGAGTGAAATTATGTACAGTGTAGCTTTTCCCGCCATGCAGTTATTTCAGACATTAACCTGTCTGTCTTTGCGTTTGTTTCTCAAAAAGATTGTTCCTTTTTTACCTCTATACCTTGATTGCCTGGTTTGGTTTCGCAGCTCTGATAAAACAGTAGGCAGCCCTAGGCACCATGTTACAGTCTGGTAGTTATTAAATTACAGCTGTCTCCAAACGTGAGAAAACCTGTCCACTTCAGCAGGTCTACAGCACATCTTTTTTATAGTACTTTAATCATAGTTCTTTCTTGACCTATCAATTGTTCATGAAATAGAATTCCAACCCGTGTCAAACATTTTCCTCTTTCCACTGTTTCTGTTTTCTTCAATGAACACGATAGGTGAATGCGTGTTATTATACAAATCTCACTTGTGTGATACGTTCATCATAAACCTGCGTCTTGGAAAATGTGGGTTAAAAAGCTGCGTCATGGAAAATATGTGAGCAAAAGCTGCATCACGAAAAATGTATGAGAAAAAGTTGCATCATGGGAAATGTAAAAGCAGATAGAATGTCTCATTTTTGATTATTGAAAATTGTTCTGTGTCTCCTAATGTTGATATGGCATTTAATGTTCAGTTCAATCAATGTTCCAAAATATGGTTTTGTAATAATACTGTTGGAAATCAATGGACATGACCCTGTTATTTTTAAATCATTCAGTGTGATTTAATAGATAATTGAAAACTTGCACAGTGCATTACTGTTGCAAATAGATTTCAGAGCTGCATTTGCACGTGTGCACGGGCACTTTTGAAAAAGTGAAACTTCAAGGTGGAATAATAATTCACAAATAAGTGTATCACAAACTGTTTGAATGCCTGAAGTATGTTGATGTGTGCGTACATGCTTCACTGTTTGAGAGGACAAGCATTCTAAGGAAGCTGCATTGTAGTCACGATTTTATATTTAATATTTCATCATCCTCTTGGAAGTAGCATTCAGGATTTGAATTTCTGGTTGATCTATAAAATTGATGAGGAAGCCATGATTGATCTGTTAAAGTTGCGGCACAGAGAGGATAACAACTATAGTTGGTATATTAAAATTGCGCAGATTGAGAGAATTAAACCAACCCACGTCATCTGCAAACAGCATTCCTGGGTTCTAAATATTACTAGAATCTTTAGCAAGTCTGAAAATTTCAACAGTTGGTTAGTTGGCAGGTTACATCAACTGAGCTTGCATTATCCAGCTGTGCAATAAGTAAAACAGCACATGAATTATCTTCAGCTGTTGAAGATGCTTGTTCACCATTGTTTGTCTTCTCTTGAGAATCAACATAAGGATAGTTCGTACATTTCATTTGTGATTTTCCTGCTTATCTACTATTACAAGGAGCTTTACCACATTTTGGATTTCTCATTCGTTCTGTCTGCAAGAGAGTACAACCCCAATCAGATCCGACCTGTAAGTGATGATCGAGGTCTGGGATGAGTATTGCTTGTCCAGTCTGCCGTTTTACTAACAGGTGAGTGCCAAATATTATGTTGACTGTTTAGTTACATGGTTACCTGTGCTCATGTTACATTGTTAGGCGTGCTTTTGTTATAGTGTTACCGGTGTGTTTGTTACACTGTTAGGGGTGCTCTTTTATGTTTTACGGGGTTACCTGCGTTCTTGTTAGTGTTACTATCATGTTTTTGTTACAATGTACCGGGTGCTCTTGTTATAGTGTTATGTGTGCTATTGTTAATTGTGCTACTTTTCTGTTCTTGTTGCATTATTACATGTGCTCTTGTTGCTTTTTCTGTGGGCTGTTGTTACAGTGTTACTTTTATGTCCTTGTTAGTCTAGTATTATGTCCTTGTTAGTCTTTCTAGTGCTCGTGTTGCATTATAATGTGTGCTCTTTGTCGCGAGAGGTTTGGATGTTATTAAAATAAAGACTTTCCTGGACACAAAGGTGTATCAGATGATACCAGGATAGTGCCAGATAAGAGACTGGTCTTATAAGAAATACCCCGTAAGGGTGTATCGACATCAATAGTAGGGTCAAGCTATGTAAACCTACAAGTATGGATATTATTGTTGGGTACTGAAGGTCTATCTGCTACCTCTCCTGATCCCACAATGATTAATGAATAAACTTATGTTTTAAATGGCTAGCTATCTAGGGGAAAATTAAGTTAATTATGTGTAATAAATTTCAATACAGAACATTAACTTAATCCATAAAGAACAATATGGTAAAGGTAACTAGATCGTGTCTTGATTACATCATGTTAATAATTCCTGTACTCCTATCCTATGTTCGTGAACAGCGTGTAAGTCCAGGATGAAATACTCATTCCTATACTCTATTAAAACTTACAGTCGTAATTTTTGCCCTACTTACAAATATTATACACATTTTTCATTGCTGGCTTTCGTTGCAAAATCACACACGTTTACAAGTAAGCCGGTCATGGCAGCAACACATTAGTCCTGTAGTTTCACTTTCTACACATCACCAAACACATAGGCGGGTTGACACAGGCAAATAATCAACATTATATACATATATATGAAAGTAACAACGTAAAAGTAACAACATAACAAGACACACATAACAATGTAATACGAGCATAGGTGCACTGTAAAACAACACACCAAATTAATAATGCAAGTACAGCACAGGTAATACTGTAACAAGAACGTAAAAGTAACAACTCTCTAACAAGAGTGTCGTATTTTTGAATCTGTCTTGACAACACGGTCATATTTACCGCGCTCACTCTAGGATAAAATCGAGGAAGTTGAAGGGGAACTGCGGTAAGACGTGGAGTACAGTACCCATCCATTGCACTCTAGGATAAACAGACCAAATAAATAACCAATCAGGACGCTCCTTTTCTAGTATGTGTCACGAGTTGGATTTAAGTTAGAGTTATGCCCAAGGGTAGGACAAAACCCTAGTGTGAGAAAAGTCTAAGATAATAGATTAATTATGAGAAATGACAGTGAATGTAGTAAGGTGAGTCTATTGGCCCGAGGAGGATAACCGAAATTAAATCTTCCTCGCCAAATCGTGACTAAAGAAATGCTATAAACTCACCACCTCTGGCTACCTTTAACAGACTAAAGGAGATAAGGTTAAACTAACACTACAGACACCACTGTACAGACAACAGTTAAGGACTATACAGTGACGAAGCTGATCCAGTGAACATTAAATAAGTTTATTATACAAATCAACAGAATTTTCATAACATAGTAACAAATAAAGAAAAGCATATATCGTGCAAGGTTGCACCGACCTGGAAAAAAACAAAGAAACTCAAATTTGATTATAAGCACACCAAATTTAAAACTCCAACCACTTTCACTCCTTCATACACCCTGCTGGGGACAAAATTTAAAAAATGATAAGTGATCTTAACTACAGTCTAATTTAGTGGCCCTCAACTGTAGCCACCACTCTCTATTACACTACTATCTCTAAAGTCAATGGCTGCTGACCCTTCATGAAGACTATCTGCACAGCTGCTAACTCTGTCAGCGGTATACGCCACTAAGTCACACTCTCCACTGCTATGTAATAGACTTTTTCTAACTCTAAGGCTCAGAGGCTATCCTCTAAGAATATTATGAGACTCTGCAGGTCCCTGATCTATTTTTCACCATCTCTCTCCACTTCTGCCTTGCTGCTCTCGTTTCATTTCAGCAACCTGGAAATGATATCCCTTTCTTCCTGGTTCTGACGACTAGGCACTTGCCGTAGACTGTAGAGGCTTCTCTATTTGGCGAAAAGAAAGCTGATTCTCCTTTGCTATATTACCCCTCATTTGGGTTTAGGCCCTTCGGTAGTTACCGAAGCTAAAAAACGACACACCAACCCGCTTGCTTGGGTTCGATGGGTGTGTATATGAGCTGAGAGCTCCGGGTCTTAAGAAAACCCTTTTCACTGAAGACTGCGTCGCTGTCTCGACCTGCTCTTCCTCGCTCCCTCTCTCTGGGGCCACAAAACTCAGAGCCGATACCCCTCCACGGTACAAGCTCTTACGCCTCTGGCGTTTTTCTCTCCTGCGAAAACTGGCTACCTTTGCCAGCTGTCAGGAACAAGAGTTATTGGCAACTCCCGCTCTTCGGGCCGTGACCACTGCTGTGGACACAAAAGACATGCCACTCTGTACTACAATACCAAAATACTTTCATATAATAAACTTACATATAAAACGTAAACAGTGGATGCTTCAGTCACACTCCAATCTAGCACAAACATGTAAACACCCGAACGAAGACTGCTCCACCATTTCCCCTCTCTTGTGCACGACGATACGTAAATATTTACTGACTCTGGGTCATCTCCCCCCGACTACACCCTGTCTGTCTAGTAAACCCGACTCACTGATCAATACTAATTATACACAGCTTGCTCAGGCCTTAAAACATTAAAAACAGGTAGGGAAACCTCCCGTACTTAGGCCTACTTTAACTCTGTAAGCGGTCACAGGACCTTATCATCGTTTCCCCCTTATGATAAAAATGCACAACGATTAACTGCACATCAATGATTAAAATTCACCATTACATATATATATATTACATTTCTATACACAGAAATATATCTATCTCTATAGACTATATTACCTAGAACTCATTAAATTCCATAACACAAAAATCAAATACTACTCTGCATAATATTTAATTACACAACCACTTAAGGCACCATAATTTTCCTTTCACCTCTACCCCACGTGGTTTTCCCTGCAATTATATTTTAACTCCCCCGATAGAAAAATACTTAATTATCTACTCTATCCATCCAGAATTCCTACTCGAATAAATCCCGATAAACCACGTGATTAAATTTTCCCGAAAAAATCCGTTCCCGTATTTTATTAGGAGACTTATCAGAATTAATCTTCAAGGAAATAAAATACACACGCTTCAGAATATTCTGTAAATTAATATAAATCTAGGATGCGTGTATGTCTACAGACTTTCTATTAAATCTACGGAGCACACCTACGTAATATCTCTTCATCACTCATAGACACTGCTATCACTAGAAATAAATGATGGCGTTACAAGTTATAAAGTTCAAAAATAAATTAAATTAGAACGGACTAAGGCTCTATTAGAGAACTAGATTTAATTACCACGCTACTTTAAATTACTGACATACCAAATATTGCGTTCAGCGTTAGAAGCCGACAATAAGCTTGGATACACGGCCCAGGATTTCTGCAGGAAGAGACCGCTAAATCGAAAAGCGCTACTTTATCTTAGATTTTCCTGCTCTGACCCCCGACCTACTTGAGGCAAGGCGTCTCCCTACAACCAATAGAATTAAAGATACTCTAAAATTTTCCATGCGCTCATCTCTAAATTTAGAACCAGTGTATTCGTGCTTACTTTAAATGCGCGCGTATTTCCGGCTACGTAACGTTACCTAACGTCGTCCGCTAGCGTGAGCAGAAAGTTGGACGTTACCTGGGTAGGGGTCATCTCCCCTTCCCCACGAAAAATGACCGCGATAAGTTTAACAACGCAAAAAATGGAATTTTCAAGATCGCGATAATTAGAAAATGGCCGACTGGTGCCATTCAGTACTAACTTACGTTAATCCCTATAGAAAAAAACATGCAATTACTTTACCTACAGAACAAATCTAAACACCCCTATTATTCAGAGGGGAAAAGAATACTTCCCAATCTTTGCTAGAGAGAAGGCAAAAATGGCAAATTCACTAGTTACGAAGAGAAAACGAAATGGGGCCTATTGAAGACTAAATCACAGTAACTCCGTCACATTACCCCACCCTTCGAGGTCGGAGCCTGCCGATCTAATTTACTGTGGTCTTGGTGTTCAGATTGGCCCCTATCTATGTCTCCTGAGCTGTCTGAAATCGCTGAAGTTTCAGAGTCACTACTGGGATTTTCCCTGGCTGCCGCACTCCCAAGTTCTTTCTTCACCTTTCCTCTCCTGCGAGTTCTTCCCCGTACTTTCCTAACGGTGAGCGGTAAGGTATTGTTACTGGTATCCAGCTGACTGACTGGGTCAGCAGTCACCGAAACCGTGCGTAACTGTTCACCATTGTCCAAAGACCCGCGCACAATTCTCTCCTTCTTTCTCTCCTTATCTACTCCCATGCTTCTGTTGAAGGGCTGTTCTCTCCCTGGACCTGTGCCGTCCCATGGTGGGTCTAAAACTTCCCTGGCTATGTTTCTCAACAGACTGACCTGATCAACCGACCTGACCGACTGGCTCTGTAGAGGCCTGGCGATGCCGACTATGGAGCTGCTCGCCAGCGGGGTTGTGACCGCTGGTACCTTGCAATGAACCTGAGAAATCTCGTGTATTTCTGACACAGGGTTTCCGTTCATTTTCTGGGTGTCTACTGAATCCTTACTGATCCCAGTAGCTTCTATCTTTGGAACAAGATAGGTAGTATCTGCCCCTGGCAGTGGTTCTGTGATCGCTCTTCCCCTACCAACATGAAGAGGGACAGAGCTCGCTAACATAGCTCCTTGCAAATTCGTACGGCCGCTTTCCTCACTCTTTTCTGGCCTGAAAAGTTGGTGAGATGAACCTGTAGACCACGGGAGCTCTCCGTCTAACACCCTGGTTCTACCTTCAACCTTGCCCTCCCCTGTGAGAGTTACTGGCGTCAGTTGGAATGTGTCCTGCAGTGAAACTTGACGGTTTAAGATCCCGTTAGATCGCGGAGTATCTGAGATAAAGTACTCAGGGACTGGTTCCAATGTTCCTTGAAACAAATTGGAAGATACAGCCAATTTTTCAGGCGCCTCGTTACGCGGGTCGTTTCCTGTAAACGAGATACGAGAGTTGTGGGGCCCATCTCCGTTTATAGGCAAACGGACACTCAGATCACTGTCCTCCTCCGTTTGAGTAAAGTGCTGGTCGGATGGGGCTCCAGGGCTGGTTGGAAACATATGTTCGCTCGATTCGCCGTCTTGTGCCCTTTTAAGAGTGCGCTGGTCGTTGACATATGTGATACAGTTCTTGTCAGTATGTCCCTCTCCTGAAGGAGCTAATACCATCGGGGGCCTAATTCCCGACAACAAAGAATGTATTTCCGAAATCACCACTGTTTTGCCATTAGGCTGCACAGGGATGTCAGGCGAATGCGCCTCTGCCTGTTGTTTTTCGCTGTCCCGCTGGGGAGCTGGCGAAACATGCCTTATTAGGGATTTGAACCCTGCCCTCGACTTTCCGTGTCGAGTATGTCGTGCTGTCTCACGAGCATGGGAGAATCGATAGCCATCCGATTTATGCTTGCTCGCGTTATTCCCCCTGTTATGCAGTTTCCACGCCTGGGATCGCTTCGTAATCTTCCCAGCGTTGTAAGGGCTGCTTTCCTTACTTAACCCCCTCCCTTGTTTGGGCTTCGGGTCCATTTCCAACGGAAAGTCCTTTTCCTGGAGTTGGGGCACAGTTTGAGCCGACAATTTATCATTTAATGGCGCAAGATTTTCAGAGGGCTTGTCCTTTTCTAGTAGCTCCTTTTCCCTCTGTTG
Organism: Oreohelix idahoensis; assembly: GCA_024509875.1. NCBI lineage: Eukaryota > Metazoa > Mollusca > Gastropoda > Stylommatophora > Oreohelicidae > Oreohelix > Oreohelix idahoensis. The sequence continues at coordinate 260,447 of JAMPIV010011965.1, forward strand.
TCTTCTTCTTTCCGATTCCAGGTCCTGTTCCATCGCTTCGTCTACCAACTCTCGGATGAATGCTTCGCTGTCCCCAGCTTTTGCACAGGTCCATGCCAAGGCTAGACGATTGCCAAATAAGTTGTCTACTTCATATTGCCTCTGCAGGCTTTCTGCATATTCCAGAAGGGGTGGAATTTCGCTATCACCGTACTCCATGAACTTAGCTACCTCAAGTGCAATCTTATGTACTTTATCGAGATCAGCCATGTTACCTGCAAATTCTGCCGTAAGCTCACAAATATAGAGACGTGAAGGCCCCATAACTTCCCGTTACCTACTAGGAATGCTATCTCTATAACCTCGGTCCCAAAACCCGAACTCAGCACCAGTCTGACTAATAACTACCTGAAAAATATTGTTATGCAGCTACTAAAAATTCTACCTTCCTGTTAAGAAAAAAATCAGTTAGCCATCAATTACCTCTAAGTTCTATAACTAGCCTATACCTACAATCCAACTGCCTGCAACCTGTGGAAAAACTTTCTGTGGAAAAACTTATAACTGGATCAGTTCTACTGGATCAGTTCTAATAGCTCAGTCTAGGGTATATTGAAAGAATCTATTCTCAGACTTTCCTATAGAAAACAATCTGTCAATCTAGATAAGATCCCAGAATGATCCTACCAAGCTGATCCCAAGGACGATCGCCACCCACTTTGTCACGAGTTGGATTTAAGTTAGAGTTATGCCCAAGGGTAGGACAAAACCCTAGTGTGAGAAAAGTCTAAGATAATAGATTAATTATGAGAAATGACAGTGAATGTAGTAAGGTGAGTCTATTGGCCCGAGGAGGATAACCGAAATTAAATCTTCCTCGCCAAATCGTGACTAAAGAAATGCTATAAACTCACCACCTCTGGCTACCTTTAACAGACTAAAGGAGATAAGGTTAAACTAACACTACAGACACCACTGTACAGACAACAGTTAAGGACTATACAGTGACGAAGCTGATCCAGTGAACATTAAATAAGTTTATTATACAAATCAACAGAATTTTCATAACATAGTAACAAATAAAGAAAAGCATATATCGTGCAAGGTTGCACCGACCTGGAAAAACAAAGAAACTCAAATTTGATTATAAGCACACCAAATTTAAAACTCCAACCACTTTCACTCCTTCATACACCCTGCTGGGGACAAAATTAAAAAAATGATAAGTGATCTTAACTACAGTCTAATTTAGTGGCCCTCAACTGTAGCCACCACTCTCTATTACACTACTATCTCTAAAGTCAATGGCTGCTGACCCTTCATGAAGACTATCTGCACAGCTGCTAACTCTGTCAGCGGTATACGCCACTAAGTCACACTCTGCACTGCTATGTAATAGACTTTTTCTAACTCTAAGGCTCAGAGGCTATCCTCTAAGAATATTATGAGACTCTGCAGGTCCCTGATCTATTTTTCACCATCTCTCTCCACTTCTGCCTTGCTGCTCTCGTTTCATTTCAGCAACCTGGAAATGATATCCCTTTCTTCCTGGTTCTGACGACTAGGCACTTGCCGTAGACTGTAGAGGCTTCTCTATTTGGCGAAAAGAAAGCTGATTCTCCTTTGCTATATTACCCCTCATTTGGGTTTAGGCCCTTCGGTAGTTACCGAAGCTAAAAAAACGACACACCAACCCGCTTGCTTGGGTTCGATGGGTGTGTATATGAGCTGAGAGCTCCGGGTCTTAAGAAAACCCTTTTCACTGAAGACTGCGTCGCTGTCTCGACCTGCTCTTCCTCGCTCCCTCTCTCTGGGGCCACAAAACTCAGAGCCGATACCCCTCCACGGTACAAGCTCTTACGCCTCTGGCGTTTTTCTCTCCTGCGAAAACTGGCTACCTTTGCCAGCTGTCAGGAACAAGAGTTATTGGCAACTCCCGCTCTTCGGGCCGTGACCACTGCTGTGGACACAAAAGACATGCCACTCTGTACTACAATACCAAAATACTTTCATATAATAAACTTACATATAAAACGTAAACAGTGGATGCTTCAGTCACACTCCAATCTAGCACAAACATGTAAACACCCGAACGAAGACTGCTCCACCATTTCCCCTCTCTTGTGCACGACGATACGTAAATATTTACTGACTCTGGGTCATCTCCCCCCGACTACACCCTGTCTGTCTAGTAAACCCGACTCACTGATCAATACTAATTATACACAGCTTGCTCAGGCCTTAAAACATTAAAAACAGGTAGGGAAACCTCCCGTACTTAGGCCTACTTTAACTCTGTAAGCGGTCACAGGACCTTATCATCGTTTCCCCCTTATGATAAAAATGCACAACGATTAACTGCACATCAATGATTAAAATTCACCATTACATATATATATTACATTTCTATACACAGAAATATATCTATCTCTATAGACTATATTACCTAGAACTCATTAAATTCCATAACACAAAAATCAAATACTACTCTGCATAATATTTAATTACACAACCACTTAAGGCACCATAATTTTCCTTTCACCTCTACCCCACGTGGTTTTCCCTGCAATTATATTTTAACTCCCCCGATAGAAAAATACTTAATTATCTACTCTATCCATCCAGAATTCCTACTCGAATAAATCCCGATAAACCACGTGATTAAATTTTCCCGAAAAAATCCGTTCCCGTATTTTATTAGGAGACTTATCAGAATTAATCTTCAAGGAAATAAAATACACACGCTTCAGAATATTCTGTAAATTAATATAAATCTAGGATGCGTGTATGTCTACAGACTTTCTATTAAATCTACGGAGCACACCTACGTAATATCTCTTCATCACTCATAGACACTGCTATCACTAGAAATAAATGATGGCGTTACAAGTTATAAAGTTCAAAAATAAATTAAATTAGAACGGACTAAGGCTCTATTAGAGAACTAGATTTAATTACCACGCTACTTTAAATTACTGACATACCAAATATTGCGTTCAGCGTTAGAAGCCGACAATAAGCTTGGATACACGGCCCAGGATTTCTGCAGGAAGAGACCGCTAAATCGAAAAGCGCTACTTTATCTTAGATTTTCCTGCTCTGACCCCCGACCTACTTGAGGCAAGGCGTCTCCCTACAACCAATAGAATTAAAGATACTCTAAAATTTTCCATGCGCTCATCTCTAAATTTAGAACCAGTGTATTCGTGCTTACTTTAAATGCGCGCGTATTTCCGGCTACGTAACGTTACCTAACGTCGTCCGCTAGCGTGAGCAGAAAGTTGGACGTTACCTGGGTAGGGGTCATCTCCCCTTCCCCACGAAAAATGACCGCGATAAGTTTAACAACGCAAAAAAATGGAATTTTCAAGATCGCGATAATTAGAAAAAGGCCGACTGGTGCCATTCAGTACTAACTTACGTTAATCCCTATAGAAAAAAACCTGCAATTACTTTACCTACAGAACAAATCTAAACACCCCTATTATTCAGAGGGGAAAAGAATACTTCCCAATCTTTGCTAGAGAGAAGGCAAAAATGGCAAATTCACTAGTTACGAAGAGAAAACGAAATGGGGCCTATTGAAGACTAAATCACAGTAACTCCGTCACAGTATGTATAAAGAAACGTTTTATGTTGGACAGAAAGGGCCTATTCTGTGTAATTCATGGGAAGGAGTTATTTTATTTCTTAAAGAATAACGATATATACAGGGAAATACATAACTATTATACTATCTGGGATATTACTTAATAAGTAGGTACTAAGACGGCCTCATTTTAGCAAGTCATTTAAAGAGAAAAATTGGTTTTAGTGATATTTCTAGATCAGGGTAAGTCCCGATTTAGCCAAATAAAGACTGCATAGATTTAAATTCCAGGTAATAACTAAACAACAAAGATATAGAACGATAGAGATAAATTAGCAGTTTAAATATCACTTGAAATAATTAAAATCGGCCCAGTAATAAGTTAGATATAGAATATTTAAAATTAATCACTTTATACGGGCAGGCTGAAACACGTCTAAGTTTTGATTCTTAAAAAGACTTTTGGACCGTGCTGCCAATTGGACGGAGACAGCGCTATATATAGAACTTGGACTTGGGAAAGCCGTCCACAAATTTGAAAAATACTAGGCTGCAGGTATCGAGCGCAAATTGTTGTGCAGAATCTTTTGCCGTTCTGAGCTAGAGCAGACTTAGATCCCATTGAAAGCCTGTATTCAGCTTGTGTATGATTGCCTGATGGATATATCTTACCATCAGGCAATCATACACAAGCTGAATACAGGCTTTCAATGGGATCTAAGTCTGCTCTAGCTCAGAACGGCAAAAGATTCTGCACAACAATTTGCGCTCGATACCTGCAGCCTAGTATTTTTCAAATTTTGTGGACGGCTTTCCCAAGTCCAAGTTCTATATATAGCGCTGTCTCCGTCCAATTGGCAGCACGGTCCAAAAGTCTTTTTAAGAATCAAAACTTAGACGTGTTTCAGCCTGCCCGTATAAAGTGATTAATTTTAAATATTCTATATCTAACTTATTACTGGGCCGATTTTAATTATTTCAAGTGATATTTAAACTGCTAATTTATCTCTATCGTTCTATATCTTTGTTGTTTAGTTATTACCTGGAATTTAAATCTATGCAGTCTTTATTTGGCTAAATCGGGACTTACCCTGATCTAGAAATATCACTAAAACCAATTTTTCTCTTTAAATGACTTGCTAAAATGAGGCCGTCTTAGTACCTACTTATTAAGTAATATCCCAGATAGTATAATAGTTATGTATTTCCCTGTATATATCGTTATTCTTTAAGAAATAAAATAACTCCTTCCCATGAATTACACAGAATAGGCCCTTTCTGTCCAACATAAAACGTTTCTTTATACATACTAGAAAAGGAGCGTCCTGATTGGTTATTTATTTGGTCTGTTTATCCTAGAGTGCAATGGATGGGTACTGTACTCCACGTCTTACCGCAGTTCCCCTTCAACTTCCTCGATTTTATCCTAGAGTGAGCGCGGTAAATATGACCGTGTTGTCAAGACAGATTCAAAAATACGACACTCTTGGTACAGAGTTGTTACTTTTACGTTCTTGTTACAGTATTACCTGTGCTGTACTTGCATTATTAATTTGGTGTGTTGTTTTACAGTGCACCTATGCTCGTATTACATTGTTATGTGTGTCTTGTTATGTTGTTACTTTTACGTTGTTACTTTCATGTTCAAGTTACAATGTTACCTGCGCTCTTGTTGCAGTATTAACTTTACGTTCTTGTTACGGCGTTACCTGTGCTGTTACCTATGCTTTACTTAAATCATTATATATGCCCTTGTTACAGTGTTATTTGTGCTTTTGTTAGAATGTTACATGTGCTCTTGCTACACTGCATACTTATTCTCTTGTTACAGGGTTGCCTTTACAACAGCGTTAGGGTCGTCTCTGTAGTTGTTCTTCATTGCTTACTCATACTCATGTTATCTTTCATTTTGGGGTTGGAGTGGCTAAGAGGTATGGCGTCCGCCTCTAACTCTAAAGGTACCGGGTTCGGTTCCCTGTACAAGGAATATATTTGATGGACATTTCTTTCAGAACCAGTGGGTCCTAATGATGTCATACTTCTCTCCCCTGATCTCCCTGTGTAGTGAGATTGGATGCCTAGCTTTCTTGAATAATGGCGACAAAATAGGAGGTCCCGTGTGCATGTTACGCACGTTAAAAATCCCTCGGCAGTTGGAAATCGTAAAAAGTAGGCCCTATGGCCGCTACCCTGGCAACATTTACAAAATTAGGAAAACCCTACCGCCACAAAAAATATTTATAGAATGGTTGATTCTAATATACACACATTGGGATCTTCGCCGATGCCACGGAGTTGGTACACTGTCCTGAGATCCTTTTTGTGTCATCTAAAGGAGGAGATCGGAGCACTGATGGAGTTGTCCGTGTGCAGTGAAGATTATCCTTAAAACCAAAACCAAACCAAACCATAATTTTTCACTTGTGCTCTTGCTAACTTCTTTCATATTCTCGTGTAATTTAAAAAAAATGTTTTATGAGTTATTCACATAATCTCATATGAATTAGTTGTGCTGTGTTAAATGGTAAAACATGCTGAAGATATATTTGTTCCTGGTCTCTCATTATAGCTATTTTATCGTTGCCTGTGGTTTTGTTGTTGCAATGTTCATTGTGCTTGTTACGCACGGATCATTATTATTTTTCGTTTGTATAAACATTTTTTCATATGTATGATCATTTTTTTGACTGAAGTGTGTATTATGTTTTCTATGGTCAAAGGGACATAATCCGAGTTATCGAGACTACAATTTGTTTGGAGTTGCCTTCTCTTGTATAGAGACACGTTCGGTCTCTAATTTCTTGAACGAAGCGTGACCACATCTCCTTATTTGGTAGTATCAGTCAACTATGGTAGATGTCTGAAACCTTTCTTAACGCTTCTTTTCATGACCATAAAAGGCGCGACTGTGTAAGACTTTTATCTCGAATGTTCTTCGAATCGTCTTATTGTGAACGGCAACTCAGAGATTGTCGTTCTGCGCATGTCAAACCGGGAGTTCGTTCTGTGTGTTCCGCCCAGTTGGGGCAGTTTAGAAATGGTTTAAGAAGCGAGCAGACGCAACTGCGTCTTGTGATTCTCTGAGGAAATACAGTGTCTTAGTGAGTTAGTTAGCTAACTAGACTATTTCCCAGTATTATGCAGCCTGCCTGGAGGCATATGTTCATGGTTGATTTTCCGAAATAAGGTAATTCCTCTTGTATCGAACTTTATGCTATCGTCTAGAGGTTCGTCATTTTGTCGCCTATTTGCTCGCCTGTGTGATGCAAAATGGAGAGGTACTTTGACTAGGATTAAGTCACCGGTATCTGTATACCTGAACTAGTTAAATATATATGGGTCGCTCTAGACCAACAAGACTGTTGTCTGTGTTCCAGGATTCGTTATATCAGAGATCACGTCCAAGTCAGATGGTTAGACTTAGGAACATTATAAAGGTCGAGCTGACCTGTAGCCCATGTATGCTATTCACGTGCAGACAGTGAACGGACTTATTGTATACAACTGATCTGCTAGCATCAGAATGGGAGCATTTATTATTGTTTATGAACATTGAAGATCTGTAGCTGACACTGTTGCAGAAGTTATAGAAATTATTATTTATTTATACAGCTTCACGAACTAGCACTCGATGATTGATGAATTTCTGAATCTATTGAACTGTGATGTCTTATGACGCATATATACAACAGCTATCATTGCTGACTACAGAAATTGTTTTCAATGTGCCATATCATCTTGCTGAACTCGTTAACCATGTTGATGTCATAAGTATCATGACTGTTTTGTGGCGTGCAATAAATGAAAGAAACTTATACAACGAAGTTACCCTTTCTATGACTCTACACGTCATGTTGCCTGTGTGATAACCCTGTGAACTGTTCCACTACCACATACACAGCAACATCCTAAATCAGAGAAGACACCTACATCTTACACTTTAACACCAGGTGTCGATAAGGGTGGCAAGTTACCACTTCAGCACAAATCCACCCTTATCATTTTTGGTGGCCAGAGCTGGTTCTATCATCTGATATTTTGGCGCACCATATCATTTTTGGTGGCCATAGGTTGGTTCACTCTGATTCCAGCTATCAAGGGGGTCAGCAAACCCAGACATCATCATCATACTAGATACAACTACAGCATCAACTACCACCTTACAAGAAATTTTATTGAAAGTATCCGGATTTTCTGACAGTTGCTGATTTTGAAACTACCCGGCGCTGCTCGGCAATATTGAAGTTTATGTAAAATTAGAAGGACAAGTACCGAGCGAATGGATTTCCTGATCTGGTGAAAAGAAGGACAAGTGCCGTAACAACTGTTCCGGTCTCAGGGGTACTGTTGCGGGTTCAGAAGGTCAAGTGCCGGTTAAATCAATTTAGAAGATTCAGAAGGTCAAGTGCCGTAACAACTGTTGCAGTATTAGAAGCTCATTTCCTTCGTCATGGCTGTTTATGGGAGCAGAAGTTAATCAACGTTGGATCATTATCCTCAGAATGCTGATTACATCCTGTTCTGCACCGTGCTGACGCTGGATTTATAGAAGTTAAGTGGCCTGTTTTTGTTTGTGAACTGTGCCCTTATGTTCTAACTGAGCCTTCTGTACTTTCACACTTTCTCCTATTGTTTTCATGATACATGTTTATATGTTATATGTTATTTGTTATTTGTATATTTATATGTTTATATTTCAGCGGGTTTTCTCGGTTGGGCGGAGTCTTGCAGTAGAAGATACCACGTCACAGAGGTTCTACTGTTAGCGTTTTCGTTAGGGACTGTGCGAATTTCCTACAGTGAAATTTGCTAGCGACAATCGTTGCTATATCTGTTTAGTTGTGACGAGTTGTGCTTTATTTTTGTTTCTTGTATATATATATTTTTTTTCTTTTTTCTTCTCTCTCTTTCTTTGTGTTTTTAGTTTCGATTTCGATTGTTTGTATTTGTAGGTCTCCCCTTTGCTATTATTCAGTTCTTTACGTATATTTTTGTGTATACACTGTAGCGTCATTTGTTAGTCATATCTTCGCATATTTCTTTTTAGTTTTGCTGTTTGTGTATTTGACTTATGCGAATGTTTTCGTATTGTTTGATCTTTGTTGATTGTTTACATTGACTCTGATCTTTGTTATTGTTTACATTGACTCTGATCTTTGTTATTGTTTACATTGACTCTGATCTTTGTTGTTGTTTACATTGACTTTGATCTTTGTTATTGTTTACATTGTTGATGACCTTTGTTATTGTTTACATTGTCTTGTTATTGTTTACATAGTTCTTGCATAGTTAGCTTTCACTATTGTTGATATATGCTCATGCACTATTGGTCTATAGTGCACTTATCATAACAAACTGGTGTTTTTGCTTATGCACTATTGTAGTGCAGTTATGATAAATAACTGATGATTATGCACTGATTTGGGTAGTGCACTGTTAATTAAGAGGTGACTTGTGATATTATTATACATTTGATAATACAAGTTGGTGTCAACTCCTGTTTCCCACAGAGATTGGGTTCAACATAGAGATTATACAAGCACTTTATTAAGTCTTGTTGCTATTTAACATTGAAATAAGATAATTAATTATTTCAGGTTCTGTACTCACATTTTGGACATCATGTCTACATTTGAGTACTTTATTGAGCAGGGTAAAGCCCTTGGGAAGACAGGTGATAAATTAGAAGAATTTGCGACTGTTCAATATGCCAAGGCATTGAAGTCGGAAGAAAAGAAAATGAAAGAACAAACTGAACAAAAGAGAATAGAGGCTGAAATAGAACAAAAGAAACTGCAGATGCAGGTGGAGGAAAAAAGATTTCAAATGGAAATGGAAAAACAAAAAAAGAGAAGCTGAAAATAAGAGACTTGAAAAAGAAGCTGAAAATAAGAGACTTGAAAAAGAAGCTGAAAATAAGAGACTTGAAAAAGAAGCTGAAAATAAGAGACTTGAAATAGAGGCTGAAGGAAAAAAGTTACAGGCCCAGGCTGAAGAAAGAAAGTTACAGGCTGAGGCTGAAGAAAGAAGGTTACAAAGAGAGGCTGATGAGAGAAAAGCAAAAATGGAACATGATGAAAAAGTCTTAGCTTTAGAGTTAGAGAAGTTAAAGTTATTGAACACTGGTAATGCTAATGAGGCAAATAAGGTGTCAAATAAGACTAATGCTAAGGATTTCAAGCTTAATCTACCAGCATTTAATCCCTCAATCGATGATATAACATTTTATCTAGATAGATTTGAAAGTGCATGTAATGTACATAATATAGATAAAACATTATATGTGTATCATCTGTCCAAGATACTTAGAGGTGATGCTTTGACTTTGTTGAGTATGGTAGATGTGCCTGACAAAAACAACTATGAGGTTGTCAGGGCGGCATTGTTAAAGAAGTACCAACTTAACGAGGACGGATATCGTCTTAAATTTAAAACCATGTTACCAGAAACTGGAGTTGAATTCTCTGAATTCATCTCAGGCATCCGCCTTACTTTTTTACGATGGGTTGAGTTGTCTAAGACAGAAAATACATTTGAAGCTCTTATGGATTTACTACTTAGAGATAAGGTTATGTCTTCTGTTAATGAAGCTTTTCTATCTTTTCTTCATGAGCGTAAGCCTAAAAACAAAAAAGAAATGGAAGAATACTGTAGCCAGTATGTTACTGCGCATCCGCACATAACCATTAGTAACTCTAAGGTGAAAGAAGGTCTGCCAGTTGCTTCGGCAGCACCTTATGGCCCAAATTTTATGCGTAAATTTCAGGGTAGCCAGAAAAATTTCAATAAAAAGAGTAATCGTAATTATGCCCAGAACCATAGTGATCAATTCCAGGGTGATTCTTCTTCCCAGAACTGGAGACAACCTAATACTACACGTTATTCTACTCCGGTTAACTTTAGAAATTTTCACAAAGGTAATCGGTATAGAGGAAAATATTTTATGCAGAGACCTCAATACCAAGATAATAGAGGTTCTCAACAGCATAGAGATAGTAATGACAGTTATGGAAACTGGAACTCAAACCAGGATAAAAATTACAGTAGGGACTTTAATGATAATTGCAGAGGCAATAATGGTCGCGGTAGATCGCAACATAAGAGAAAAAGATATCAACAGACAAATTCTGTTCAACAAGAATCTCAGGGAGCAGATAAACAGGTTAATAATGATAAAGACCATAATGCTATCGGATGCTCATCTTTTGATTTTGGTAGGGCAAATAAATGTATCCAATGCAGTACTTTATTTGATCCGAAACCATTAGTACTCTAAGCTGTGGTCATCCTTTGCCCGCTCTTCCTGCTAATGTTGCTCATGATGGGAGAGGTTCTCTTATATTACATAAGGGGCTAGTAAATAGTAATCCAGTCTCAGTGTTGTTTGATTCTGGATGTACTACTGTCGGCGTTAGGCAATCTCTTGTAGATCCATCCTGTGCTACAGGAAAAGTCATCAAATGTGTCACATTTGGTGGCACGTTAGAAAAGTATCCTACTGCTATAATACACATTGCTACTCCTTTCTTCACGGGAGAGGTCCACGCGTGTCTACTTCCAAACCCTATTGCGGACCTTATTATTGGTCGTATTCACGGAGTTAGGGAATGTACCCCACAGCAGATTGCTGTTTGGGAAGAGCAAAACATTGAAGCTACCAATGCGGTGGTCACAAGAGCACATGCTCTGGATCCACCTCAAACTTCATTAACTAATAATGATGAAGTAAATGACCAAGATAGTCACTTGACTATTACACGTGACTCATTTATCAAATTGCAAGAAGAAGATCCTTCTTTACAAAAATTCTTCATTCTAGCAAAAAAAGGTGATCCTAATCAGAACACTAATAGGAAATCTTGGATTTCTATGAAGAACGGCGTACTTGTACGTATGGTACAAGACTCGACTACGTCCACTCATTCACAAATTCTTGTGCCTAAGAGCATGAGATTGCAAATATTGCAACATGCTCATGACTCGCAATGTGCTGGACATATGGGTTTTTTCCCGTACAAAGTCGAGGGTTCTTGCGGCTTTCTTTTGGCCATTTGTGAGCAAGGACATACGAATGTACTGTCGCTCTTGCAAAGTATGTCAGGAGGTCAAATCTAAAGGACCACGACATGCTGCGCCTATCCAGGCTGCTGACATTCCTATTCGCCCTTTTCAAAAAATGGCAATAGATATTATCGGTCCTTTTAGAATTAAGTCGGCTAGAGGACATCAATTTATCCTTACATGTGTCGATATGTGCACACGTTGGCCAGAGGCAATACCTCTCAAGAGCATCTCAACTGCTGATATCGCAGACGCTCTTTGGCTGATATTTTCTCGCTTGGGTTTTCCGGAGAAATATTGTCAGACCATGGCACTCAACTTATATCAGACACTATGTCACAGGTAATGTCTATGCTACACATTAAAAGGTCTCTCAGCAGTATCTATCACCCAATGTCTAATGGGTTGGTCGAACGTTTAAATAGGACTCTGAAAACTTTACTTGGTAAAATAACTGAGGATCATCCTCAGGATTGGGACAGGGTCTTACCCGCGGCTCTCTTTGCGTATAGAGAGGTCCCCAATGAACATACGGGGTTTTCCCCTTTTGAACTTGTCTTTGGCGCGCAACCGCGCGGCCCTATGTCTTTACTTCACGATCTAATCACTGCCGATAATATTAGCGATGAGACTCAATCTTCTTATGAGTACGTCATTGCTCTTAGGCAAAAGATCATCGAGGCATGCAAACTAGCAACTTCGTCTTCAGAATTTGCTAAAGAAAAGGCAAGGCAGTTTGCAAATAAGAATAGATGTCTACGACAACTTTGTCCAGGTGACAAAGCTCTCGTTCTACTTCCTTCAAGGGAGAACAGACTTCTAATTGCATGGAAAGGTCCATATGCAATAGTCTCCAAAATTTCTGATGTCGACTATGTTGTCGATATTGATGGAAAGCATAAAACTTTCCACATAAATATGCTCACAGAATTTTATGAAAGACCTGACTATTTGCAGCCTATTTTCCAGGCTACGGACAATTCACAAGCAACTCATGGTCAGTACTCATCTCTGTCAGTTATACAGGATGAGGAAACTACTTTTTCTGATGTCAATCTTCCTCTTTCTATGGTCCCACTTTATTCTACGGAATCTTGGAAAAACGTGACCGTTTCTCCAAATCTTTCCGCTGAGGAACATCGACAAGTTTCTTCGATGTTGCAAACATTTCAGGATGTTCTTACAGACATCCCGGGACACACACATGTCATAGAACATGACATTGTGCTAACTGATCACAATCCTATCAGAGTCAGACCATATCCAATACCTATTCATTTCCAGTCTCAAGTCGAAAAAGAGTTGGATGAAATGATACGTTTGGAAATCATTGAACCATCCACTTCAGCATACTCTTCGTCTATGGTTATTGTTCGAAAGAAGGATAATAACATTCGCATTTGCGTAGATTATCGCAAATTGAACCAAGTTACGAAGTTCGATGCTGAACCTATGCCTTCATTAGAAGAGCTACTCAATAAACTTTCTAATTCTAGATTCTTTACCAAACTAGATTTGTCTAAAGGTTATTGGCAAGTCCCGCTAACTGAACGTGCCAAACCTTTTACAGCTTTTTCTACACCTAGGGGTTTATTCCAATGGAATTTCATGCCTTTTGGTCTTATGAACGCCCCTGCTACATTCGTACGCATGATGCGGCGAATTCTCGCATATCGTACAGATGTCATAGCATACCTAGATGATATCTGTCTATTCAGTGATTCTTGGGAAGATCACTATTTGGGTTTATACGAATTACTGTCTACTCTTCGCGAGTATAACTTGACTGCAAAACCCTCTAAAGCCTTTATAGGATTTAGCGAGATTTCTTTCCTAGGTCATCGGGTTGGTCATGGTCTTTTAAAGACAGAGGACCACAATGTTTCAAAAATACTTAACATTTCGGTCCCTAAGACGAAGAAACAAGTAAGGAGTCTATTAGGTTTGATTCAATTCTACGGACGATTCATTCCGAATCTGTCCTCCATTATGGCACCGCTTTCTACTTTATTGAAGAAAGGGTCGCCTAATCTGATCCGCTGGTCTAAAGAATGTCAATCCTCATTGGACCAGGTTAAAGCCCTATTTTCATCTCCACCTATTCTTAAGTTACCTACTATTGAGAAGACTTTTGTTCTTCGAAGTGACGCCTCGTCAACAGGGATTGGGGCAGCACTAATGCAGGAGTATTCTGATACTTTGCATCCGGTGATGTATATCTCTAGGAAATTAAACGCTGCAGAAAAGAATTACTCGGTTTTAGACCGTGAGTTATTGGCTATGGTATGGTCTATTCTGAAGTTACAAAGATTTCTTCTAGGCGCACATTTCATTGTGGAAACCGACCAGAAAGCGCTTACTGCTATTCAGAGCAAAAACTTGAAGAGCTCGAGGTCCACTCGTTATGCCATAGCTCTTCAACCATTTCATTTCTCGGTTCGAGCTATCCGTGGTTCGGATAATGTAATGGCAGACATTCTGTCCAGATGTCCACACGATTCCACATGATTCTTCTGTCATATATATATATTTCCTGATATACAGTCCAATGTTATAATGACATGTTAGTAGATTTTGTCTCACTTTTTTTTTTTTTTTGAGGGAAATTTATAACATTGTACCATGTAATTATCTAAGAAGGCTTAGTTAGTGATATACGGGCCAAAAGATCACTCGGCCACATTTAAATAAATTATTTTCAGGATTGTATTAAGAAATTTACCAGTTGTCTTTAAGATTTGTGTTATTGATATTTTCGCAGCACATCATTGAAGTCTGCGAGTTTATGTCCATTGTGGAACTTTGAGGATATCAAGTCCTGTCCTACATTGGGAGCGGATGATGTCCACATCTTCTTCTATTGAATGTTTTATGTCACCGAAGAGCAACACATGTATTACTTATTAATTACTGTTACTTTATATAATGTAATAATATAGTGCGGTATATTAGTAAATTACACCGCTATTTGCAACACATTGTATGATAACACATAATATATTTAATTTCATATATTGGTATGAGTATAATTTGATTGTCATTATGTTGTTGCCATCATTGTGGCGTGTGTTGGTGGCACCTTCCTGGAATATATCAGCGTATACTTAGATAAATTTTTTCTCTAAGGATCTGAGATATGATCTCAGTGTCGCTCCATGCGTTGAGCTAATTTGTTAGGTATATATCCACGCATCATACGTGCGTTAGGAGCCTAGATTTTTTCCGGCTCCAGGATTTAAAAAAAAAAAAATGTTTCATTTTTTTTTTTTTCCAGGGAGGGTGCGGTAATGTTACGCACGGATCATTATTATTTTTCGTTTGTATAAACATTTTTTTCATATGTATGATCATTTTTTTGACTGAAGTGTGTATTATGTTTTCTATGGTCAAAGGGACATAATCCGAGTTATCGAAACTACAATTTGTTAGGAGTTGCCTTCTCTTGTATAGAGACACGTTCGGTCTCTAATTTCTTGAACGAAGCGTGACCACATCTCCTTATTTGGTAGTATCAGTCAACTATGGTAGATGTCTGAAACCTTTCTTAACGCTTCTTTTCATGACCATAAAAGGCGCGACTGTGTAAGACTTTTATCTCGAATGTTCTTCGAATCGTCTTATTGTGAACGGCAACTCAGAGATTGTCGTTCTGCGCATGTCAAACCGGGAGTTCGTTCTGTGTGTTCCGCCCAGTTGGGGGAGTTTAGAAATGGTTTAAGAAGCGAGCAGACGCAACTGCGTCTTGTGATTCTCTGAGGGAAATACAGTGTCTTAGTGAGTTAGTTAGCTAACTAGACTATTTCCCAGTATTATGCAGCCTGCCTGGAGGCATATGTTCATGGTTGATTTTCCGAAATAAGGTAATTCCTCTTGTATCGAACTTTATGCTATCGTCTAGAGGTTCGTCATTTTGTCGCCTATTTGCTCGCCTGTGTGATGCAAAATGGAGAGGTACTTTGACTAGGATTAAGTCACCGGTATCTGTATACCTGAACTAGTTAAATATATATGGGTCGCTCTAGACCAACAAGACTGTTGTCTGTGTTCCAGGATTCGTTATATCAGAGATCACGTCCAAGTCAGATGGTTAGACTTAGGAACATTATAAAGGTCGAGCTGACCTGTAGCCCATGTATGCTATTCACGTGCAGACAGTGAACGGACTTATTGTATACAACTGATCTGCTAGCATCAGAATGGGAGCATTTATTATTGTTTATGAACATTGAAGATCTGTAGCTGACACTGTTGCAGAAGTTATAGAAATTATTATTATTTATACAGCTTCACGAACTAGCACTCGATGATTGATGAATTTCTGAATCTATTGAACTGTGATGTCTTATGACGCATATATACAACAGCTATCATTGCTGACTACAGAAATTGTTTTCAATGTGCCATATCATCTTGCTGAACTCGTTAACCATGTTGATGTCATAAGTATCATGACTGTTTTGTGGCGTGCAATAAATGAAAGAAACTTATACAACGAAGTTACCCTTTCTATGACTCTACACGTCATGTTGCCTGTGTGATAACCCTGTGAACTGTTCCACTACCACATACACAGCAACATCCTAAATCAGAGAAGACACCTACATCTTACACTTTAACACCAGGTGTCGATAAGGGTGGCAAGTTACCACTTCAGCACAAATCCACCCTTATCAGTGCTGTTGCATTGTTTCTTGTAGTCTTGGTTGTTGTTTATGCTTATGTTTAATTATTTATTGTGCTCTTATTGCATTGCTGCTTGCTTCTTCGTTACATATTGTTGTATTTACTTTTGTTGGATTTTTATCTGTGGTTTTGTTTTGGCACTGTTACATTTATTCCTGTCACATAGTTCCATGTCTTCTTCATACACTATTTTCTTTTTGTGCCTTTCTTGCACTGTTACATTCACTTTTGTTTCGTGCTCTGGTTCTGTTTGTCTTTGTTTTTGATTTAGCTTTGTTATGTATAGTTTTGTTATATTCTCCTTTTTTGGGTTAAGTTTCGATTCTTCTGCATGGTTAATAATTATTATGTATTATGAATTATCATTCATTGTCATCTTATTATTATGAATTTATGACTGAAGGGTCTATTATTATAATATTATTATGAATGATCATTATTATCATAGGTTCTTGTTATTCTATAGGTGCAGAAGTATACACAGAAACTCGCTACCATCTCTGTCCCCATCTGTTCACTCATAACATTTTGTTGGTTGGCTGTGTGCAGTTTCTCATTATAGTATTCTACCATAACAACAGCGTCTCATATTCGTTAACTGTTTGTCTGTCTTTCTGTCTGCCTGCTTCGTTGCAGATCCGCCTCCCAATTTAACTGTGTATCTGTCTTTTTTTATTGGTTTGCATGTTTGCCAGTTTATCTGTTATCCTATCCGACTGTAAGTCCATTATGTCACTTGCTTGTCAGTTAAATTGCTGTATATCTGCTTGAGTTTCACATGGTTCCTAAAGGTATTACTGGTTGTTAATTAACATTGTGAATTTATGCGAGTGTGAGCTCCAGACACTTTGACGTAACCATCCTGTTTAGACATTGGTCTTGTATATTCTGGTCCTTCTTTTTACAACTTCTGGGGCCATGACGTTCTTCAGTTAAGCGGATTTACAGTTACTGGGGGCCTTGTAGACTGATTTATGTCAGGGCCTTGCTCTATAAAAGAGAAAAAAACAATGGGTACAAATATATGTGTGTCTCAATATGTATGTGCATGTTCCAAATTAAACGTAATTAAAAATACTGAAGACTATACTACTTGCGTTGGGCGTTTAAAAAAAAGAAATAAAGTTTTATTTTGTCCTTCTTTTCACAAAGTCATCTTTCAGATCACCTTCTTTTCACAAAGTCATCTTTCAGACCATCATTATATATTCAATTTTCACTGTCGGACTCTTACTTTATAAAACTGAAGCACAGCTTAAATATTTTTACGTTAATGAAGACCTTAAATCTTTTCCCTCTTTAATAATCACTTTTCTTTAAGATCATCTCATCGTTATTTCATTGTCACGTTTCAAATCTTTGGCGCTCAAAATCTCTACACTCACCACCCAGAGCTGAAACTTTGCATGCAGCTTTCTTTCATGTTTGTATTGGCATTGACCTAGTCAGTTTTATATAATAATTAAGACACTGAAAGGTTTTTAAGACAAGGTGAAAATACCTATATAAAAGAAAGATTTTGTTTAATAACGGGAAATAATGAACTGCAAATATAGATTGTGTTTCGTCTCTGAAGGGGCGAGTGTCGGATGATGAATGGTGATGTAACAATTAAATCAGTGTGTTTCTTCAAAGAAATGTATCCAGCGAGTCGTTTATCTTAAACACTAGTCTAGTAATGACCAACTTTCATATATGTTACATTAAGCGTTTAAACGTATTAAAGAATTTTTTTTTCCAGATAAATTTAATCTACGGAAAAAGTAGTATTTAGTTATAATATAAAATCATAAAACAAATAAGGGACAAAACAGGTTTTAGAAACCTAATTTTATTATTGTTATCAAATGCGCTGAAAAACAGAAAAGAAATTGTGTTTACATTCTATAGAAGCTTACACATACCACTGCAACAATATAGACAGAGTTTGAGAGACCTACAATGATATCAAAATTAGAATACAAAAAAGCAAGAGGATCTTTCGTTGCTTTGGGAAACATATGGAGATCAGGGGAAATCAAGTCCAACACAATAATAAGAATCTTCAGCTCGAATGTAAAGTCAGTCCTATTGTGTGGCTCTCAAACATGGAGAACAACAAAAACAATAATAAAAAAGTCAGAGACATAAATGGGGGCTTGCGTAGAATAGAAGGATTAAATTAGTATGGCAAAGTCACCAATGTGGAACTGATGACAAGAACCAGACACGTGCCAGTGGAACAAGAGATGAGAAAAAGACGCTGGCAGTGGATAGGCCACATATAGAGAAAACCTGTGAATAGCATTACAAGGCAGTCCTTGATCTGGAATCCCAGGGAAAGAGAGGAAGGGGTAGAAGTAGACCAAACAAAAAGCACGTGAAGAAGAGAACTGGAGACAGAGGTGAAAATGATGAGGAAAACGTGGAAAGAACATGAGATGATGGCACGTGACAGGAGGGCTTGGTATGTGTTTGTTGAATGCCTATGGTCCTTTGAGGAGCAAAAAGTTATTACCTGACATTATAGTGCATAAAATAAAAAGGGATAACCAGTTATAACCAGTTATCGTTAATCATGATTAATCATGATTAATGATAACTGGTTATCCACTTTCTTACTATGCAACAGAATGCATTGGAAATGTATTTCTTTGCTTTTGAGAGCATTTGATGACAGAAATAAAAGTGATTTATATAACGCGTATTTAGCTTGACTGTGTTTTAGCGCTAAACTAGCGTTGACCTGAATGTGTATAAGGCAGGCCTTGTTCTGGAATCACCAGGATGAGGGAGGTAGAGGGAGACGAAAGAACACATGGAGACGACATGTGGAGATAGACATGTGGCAAAATTTAAAAATTAGGAAACCGACCCACCACAAAAATGTTTACAGAATGGGTGATTCCTGTATACACACATAGGTAGGGATCCTCGCCGGTGCTACGGAGTTTGTGCACTATGCTAAGATCCTACTTGTGTATCCTAAGGAAGGAGATCGGAGCACTGATGGAGTTGTCCGTGTGCAGTGAATATGGTCCTTAAAACGAAACCAGTGCGAGAAACACTGAAGTTTATGAAATACCCGGGCTGATATTATCAGCGTCTGTATCTCTTCATTTTTGATACCCCTTCTAACACCGATAATGAATAGCTGGAGAATATACAAAACTACAGAGTCATAAATAACACCTGTATATTAGAGCAGTAATAACTTTTTCTCACTTGTTCGGGACCCCTCTGCGAGTAATATTATTCCATCGCGTACTGTGGATGCCTGAAAGACCTTCGCTGCGTGTGGTAGTAGATAGCCTCAGTGCTAACAAGTCACTTGCCGCTATTAAATTGTTCGACCGCTCAGTTCGCCCTTGATTTCAACATATCAGATAGAATGTAGAATTATTTGATAAAATAATAATAAACTGTGAAATTTTTCTTTTAGATTCTGACAAAGTATAGGTTGTATTCAGGACTGTGGAGGCGGGGGTCATGGAGTAGGTCGTTTGTTAGTGGAGTCTGAATCAGTTACAAATGTCCGGACTCCGAAATGTATGCCATATGACTAGTACAAAACTACAGTCGGAGTCACGAGTCGGACTTCTAAAATTCCACGAGAGAGTCGGAAAATTGTTTGGCCGACTCCACAACCCTGATTGTGAAGGTCATCATCAGCCGTACATTCATTTTGCTCATTAAAGTTAAAGAGAGTTTGTCTGGGAGATGGCACTCTTGACTGTTTAATTAGCCTAAATGACTTTCCGACCTGACACCTGCATACTTCAGCTTCCAGTTTTGTTAGATAGTTGCCCTGTGTAGTTCCCAGGGTTCTCTGAGGAGACACAAACAGAATTTCTTCTTCTTCTGCGTTCGTCCTGAAAATGACGTGTTACATTGTGTCGCCGTTTGCAGCAAAGCTGCGATATCTGCGCCTTTCGGCCCGAAACATCCGGTTTCAGCATGGCATTTTTGGGACCGATTTAGCCTTCCCTCTTCGATCCCTACTCTCTCAACCAGATTGCAGTGATGCAGCCTGTTTTCAGGACCACCACTTGGAGGTCGAGTAGGGTCTTGGTCAGCTCTGGTTCGCTGACCCTGGCGCAAACAGTCAAGCTATGGGTCGCTGACTACATTTATTACTGTTGCTGCGTCTTCGGTCCCACAAACAGAACAGAACTATAGTCTGCTCAGTCATGTTGTAACAGGTCATTAAAGTCAGGTTGTCCTTGGGGCTGGCAACTTCCTAAAGAAAAACAAACATGTTGTTACAGAAAACACCACTGGAAGAGCACATAAATGCTTCGATGTAGGTTTCTACAAGAATCCAGCTATAGCACGTTTCACTAGCTTTGCCCAACTTCAAAATGCTATATCTCAGCGAATATATAACGCATATAAGTGAAATTTTGTGTGTGAATTTGAAATGGTATAGACCCTATGAATTAAATTTTTCATTAAAATGCGGCCATTGGTTTCAATTTTCGTTTCTTTGCTATATAATATAAAATCCTACTTGCCAACACACATCACACGCACACATATTGAAATGTCTACAGTAAATTATACGACCTCATTTGCACATTTTTGGTTTATCAAGCAATTGGCATGATTTTTGAGTGAAATTGCGTGAAATCGCACTTCTTGAACATAAAACAGTTTATATCCGGTGCAACGCACACATTGTCAATCAGAGGTGTGTCTACAAAAATTATTGTGTGGTTAAGAAGGAAAAATGAGTCTGCGAGTACATTTTATGACATTACAGCAAATCACAAATAGGATTTTTAAGTATTTCTGCAATGAAGCTACTCGAGGAAAACTATATCATTCTATTTCAAACCCACAAAAGAGGACTATTCACGCCTTGGGGATAAGCAAACGATCATTGCACCGCTGGATAGCGACATCTGAAATGTCTAATTCCAGTGTTTTACACACGAAAATTAGGCCAAGAGTGGTGGATAATTTTGACAGAGAATTGATCCGCAGAGAAATTTGCAATATGTTTCACAATAATGAGGCAGTGACTTTAAGGAAATTAAAAATTTGGTTAAGAAAGAATAATGACATTGATATTTCCAAATCTACGCTATGGAGGACTATTAGGAGTTTGGGATTCACTTTTAGAAAATATGTTGGTGGTAGAAACCTTATTTGTGAGAAGCCTCATATAGTTGCAATGAGAAGCAAATATTTACGCGAGGTCAGAGAAATGAGAAGAGATTGTTATGATTTTGTGTATTTAGATGAAACTTGGATCAATGCGCACCACAGTAATGAACGAGAATGGCAATCATCTGATGGAACAACTAAGAGACTAGTACCAAGCAGCAAAGGACAGCGCCTAATAATTGCACATGCAGGAAGCAGCCATCATGGGCTTCTAAATAATACTGAACTCATATTTGTTTCAAAATCCACAGATAATAGGGATTACCATGCAGAGATGAATGGCAAGATATTTCAAGATTGGATTGTGAATCATGTACTTCCTTCCTTGGATAGACCGTGGTGTTTGATAATGGACAATGCCTCATATCACAACGTTGTGGCACCAGAAGATAAAGTTTCTAATTCACCAAGTATTAAAGATGTAATAAAGATTTGGCTGACCATAAACAACATTCCATTCAACGAAATGTCCATGAACCTGAATTACTTGGAATTGTAAAAAAAAGACACAGCATACAAAGATATTTCACATAGACAAGGCAGTCCATGAACATGGTCACAGATGTTTAAGATTACCTCCTTACCATTCTCACTTAAACCCAATAGAATTAGTATGGGCTAAAATTAAGGAACAGGTAGCAACAGAAAATAGAACGTTCAAATTAAAAGATGTTGAAATACTTATAAAAGCCGCCATCTCCAATATAGCCAGGGATTATTGGAAGAAAAGTGAGAACCATGTGTTACAAGAGGAAGAGGAATATTGGAAGAATGATGGTTTGTCCTTCATTCAGCCGAAATTGATTTTCAATTTCTCAGAGACATCTGATTATGATTCGGATGAAGTTTAATTTCTTTAAAGATGACCTTACCGTTATTTACAAGCACATTAGAGGAGCAACGTTCCATTATGATATTTATGAACCGCAAAGAGATGATACCCATTGAAATAATTAGATCAAGGAAGGTCCAGTTTGGTAGCGCATTAAATGTCAATGACAAACAATGTCACGAGTATTTCGCATGCAGATCATTTAAGAAATCATCTTCAACACGTATTCAATTGCAAACGTGATGGCCACATTATTGTAATAGTAGACACGCCTATGCCTAATCAATTCACAGAATCTGTGCATGAAGTGGTAAAATTTCTTTTCTCGATACACAATAATTAGTATGCCGACAAAGATCAAAGGATTTCATCCGTTTATGGGAACTGGACAAGATGCACAGATATAAAGTATATATTTGTTGGGTCTAACCCAATATAACATCGTATGCAAAAAATGGCATTAATACATTTGTTTGAGGGCAAAGCTAGTGAAACGTGCTATACCGTGGTGTTTCCATAATGAGCTTTATGAGAAATGACAACAAATGTAGCATTTTTTTCTTCTTTCTGTACTCTCATACGTCAACTTGAATATGTTCGAAGAAAGCAGTAGTCAGCTTGAGGCTATCTTTATATCCTTAGAGTCTTTTTTTTCTTTAGAAATGAATGTAGTATTGAAAATAATATAGGCCTACTTTTCTTGCAGTGCTCTAATTCTAGCCTCTAATATTTCAGCATTGCTGCATATTACGGATTCCACTGAACAGATAAATGAGAATCGGTAAAGCTGGTGAACACGTATTTACACTCTACCCATTAAGTATAAAATCTTGAATAGGAAAAATACCCCTACTGCATGATAGGGGTCTTACATACAAGCTACTGCCAAAAAAAAACGACTGCTCACTAGAAATATCGATCGTCCTGGGGGGATCTATAAACTCCTGGAGCTTATCAATAACAAAGCACTCACCAATGATGTTAACCTTACCCGGTGTAATTAGTCGTGGTATCTCAGCCTGTGGTAGTTACACACCACTCAACATTGTTGAACACCCGGTTATTAGTCACAGCGCTGCAGCCTGCTCTGTTTACACACCGGGTTTTAAACCTGCACTAGTTACACATTACTCAACATTGTATCTTATCCTATGCTTAGCCGGCATTTTCGGCCTGCTCTAATTGAACATTATAAGACATTTTATCTTATCCGACGCTTAGTCGGGTGCTTCAATCCACTTTAGTTACAAACCCCATTCAACATTGTATGTTACCCTGTGCTCTATCAACATTGTATGTTACCCTGTGCTCTATCAACATTGTATGTTACCCTGTGCTCTATCAACATTGTATGTTACCCTGTGCTCTATCAACATTGTATGTTACCCTGTGCATGCGAAGACTGGATTCGATAGACTGCGCGGAAGAAACCACCTGTTGGTTCAACGGGCATGACGGCGATTACCAGCAACGCGCTGTGGAGCGTAAGGAGCACGGCGAGGCACGTAGAAAGCCCTGGTCATCCACTGCACCTGACTTCATCTCCAGTCGTCTTGACTTGTCTTGCCACTGGATTGAGATGGACCCAGGCGAGAGAGTGAGGTCGACGAATTGCGCAACTCTTCCTCACTTTAATCCAAATCACCGCGCAAGTCACTCTTTCATCCATTCATCCATTCATCCATCCACTCACAACAAGTCCTGTGGCAATGGGCGAGCGGCGAAGCGGCAGGCGTGGGTACGCTGGCAGTCGTAGTCGCAGACCTACACACAGGCGGCTCAGGCCATATGGTCGTCTTCCACTGATCGGAGCAGCAGTGGGATTCGGCAGCCCCCTGAGTGTCTGAGCAGCCCTCTTTAGGAAAGCACTGCTCACCTCCATGGCATGAGGAAGGGGCTAGAAAAGGTGCCCTAAACATTGCCTGCTTCACCATTACCTAACCAGCTTACCGCGGTTGGTGGGTACCCTACTTCGGCGGTCGACATATAAGAAAAAGAAAGGACAGATTTTTCCCCCTCATTCTAGGCGCATGGAATGTGCGCACTTTACTTGACAAAGACTTTAACGCAAACAGACCTGAGAGACGAACTGCCCTGATTGGGAGAGAACTGGCCAGGTACAACATTGACATAGCAGCACTGAGTGAAACTCGACTTGCAGGCGAGGGCCAACTTTGCGAAAAGGGTGCAGGTTATACATTCTTTTGGAGCGGAAGAGGAACTGAAGAAAGACGAGAAGCAGGGGTTGGATTTGCAATCAAAACAGCAATTGTCAGCAAGTTAGCGGGGCCCCCAAAGGGAATAAATGACCGACTCATGACGGTCAAGATCCCTCTGTTCTATGGAAGAAAACATGCCACCATCATTAGCGCGTATGCACCAACTATGACAAACCAGGATGATGTCAAGGATAAGTTTTACGAAGAACTACATGCAGTCATTGCATCAGTTCCTAAAGCAGATAAGCTCATCATTCTTGGTGACTTTAATGCAAGAGTAGGCTCAGATAACATCTCCTGGAATGGCACTATTGGTAGGTACGGCGTGGGTCGCTGTAACAGTAATGGACTTCGTCTCCTCCAGACTTGCGCAGAACATGACCTCCTTGTCACCAACACCATTTTTCGACTTCCTACCCGCAACAGGACCTCCTGGATGCACCCTCGCTCAAAGCATTGGCACCTAATTGACTATGTAATTGTTAGGAAGAAGGACAGGCAAGATGTCCGGGTGACCAAGTCCATGTGTGGTGCCGAATGCTGGACTGATCATCGCCTCATTGTATCTAAACTTAAAATTCGTATCCAACCAGCCAGGCGCCCTCAGGGGAAGAAAACTCAAAAGAGGCTGGATGTCACCAAACTAAAGAAGACAAAAATCAAACAGTCATTTACTGACACCTTAGAAGACCGTCTCAAATCTATCTCGCTAGACGGCCAAAGTGTGGAAACAAATTGGGCAGCCCTAAGTGAGCAGATCTACAACACTGCTACAGAGGTCCTGGGTCCTTCCATCAAGAAACAAAATGACTGGTTTGATGAGAACTCAGATGATATAAAGCAGATGTTGGCTGAGAAACACCATCTCCATAAAGCATTTTTAAATGATCCAAAATCTACATCCAAGAAAGACGCTTTCAACAACATGCGTAGAATCGTCCAACATAAACTACGCCAGATGCGGGACTCATGGCTGAGTAATAAAGCAGATGAGATCCAAGGCTTTGCTGACAGCCATGACTTGAAAAACTTTTACCTTGCACTCAAAGCGGTCTATGGTCCAACATCATCAGGATCATTTCCCCTCCTTAATGCAGATGGAAAAACACTAATTACAGACAAGGAAAAAATTCTCCAACGCTGGGCTGAACATTTTAATAATATCTTGAACCAGCCATCATCTATTAACGACGAAGCCATCATCCGCCTGCCCCAAATTCCTATAAATGAAGCATTAGATGATGTACCAACTCTGGAGGAAACTAAAAAAGCGATTCGTCAACTGTCTAGTGGAAAGGCCCCTGGCTCCGATTCAATTCCTGTTGAGGTTTATAAAGATGGCGGTGCAGTTCTGATAGAGAAACTTCATATGATCTTCCAGCAAATGTGGCAGAGTGAAACCATCCCACACGATCTCAAAGATGCCTCAATTATACATCTATACAAACGTAAAGGTAATCGCCAAGACTGCAACAATCATCGAGGCATCTCTCTTTTATCAATCGCTGGGAAGATATCCGCCAGAATCCTTTTGAATCGCCTTACGGCTCATCTTGACAAAGGTCTTTTACCTGAAAGTCAGTGTGGATTCCGGAAAGAACGTGGAACCACAGATATGGTGTTCGCTGCAAGACAGCTACAAGAAAAATGCCAAGAACAGCACTGTGACCTGTACACAGCTTTCATCGACTTGACAAAGGCGTTCGACACGGTCAGTAGAGAGGGTCTATGGAAGATCATGGCAAAATACGGCTGCCCAAAGAAATTTATCACAATAGTGCAGCAACTGCATGATGGAATGCAGGCTAGAGTTCAGGAAAACGGTGAGCTATCAGAGCCTTTCCCCGTCTCAAATGGAGTTAAACAAGGGTGCGTACTTGCACCGACTCTGTTCAGTATCATGTTTTCTGCTATGCTGACTGATGCTTTTAGAGACGGGGACACAGGAATCGACATTAGTTATCGTATTGATGGAAAATTGTTTAACCTTAGGAGGCTTCAAGCAAAAACCAAGGTCAAATCACACACCATCAGAGATCTTCTGTTTGCTGATGATTGTGCCCTCAATGCTGGCTCAGAGGCTGATCTGCAGCATAGTGTGGACAGATTCTCCGAAGCCTGCGCCAACTTTGGGCTTACCATCAACACGAAGAAAACAGAAATCATGTACCAACCTGCTCCTGGCACAGTTTATACTGAGCCAGTCATCAAGGTTAATGGTGAGAAACTGAATGTTGTGAACAGATTCACATACCTTGGTAGCACACTATCCCAGAACATTGTCATTGATGATGAGGTGAACACCAGGATCTCCAAAGCCAGCAGCACATTGGCAGACTATACACCAACGTTTGGCATCGAAGTGGCATTAGTCTACAGACAAAGCTGAAGGTGTACAGAGCTGCGGTGCTTCCAGTGCTGCTATATGCATGTGAAACATGGACTGTATACAGGCGCCACGTAAAGAAGCTAAACCACTTCCATACAGTCTGTCTCAGGAAGATAATGAACATCAAATGGCAAGACAAGATCCCGGATACCGCCGTTTCTTGACAGAGCTGGTATCCCTAGTATTGATACTATTCTGATGCAGTCACAAATTCGCTGGGCAGGTCATGTAGTCCGCATGCCAGACCATCGACTGCCAAAGATACTCTTTTATGGTGAGATGCAGAAGGGTAAACGCTCCCATGGTGGCCAAAAGAAGCGCTTCAAAGACACGTTAAAGACGTCATTGAAAACCTTTGACATAAACCCAGACACATGGGAAGCTGCTGCGCAAGACCGAACTGCTTGGCGCACATCTCTTCGTAAAGGTGCAGCAGCATGCGAATCATCCAGAAGAGCAGCAGCGGAACAGCGGAGACAAGCTAGAAAGGACCGTGAAATAAAACCTTCACATGAAGCAAACATTCCCTGCCCACACTGTCCAAGATCTTTCCAGGCCCGCATCGGGCTCTTCAGTCACCTTCGTACCCATAGACTAACCTAACATATTGTTAAATAATTGGATGAACAGAGTGGTCTTCATCACCCGTGATGGACGAACAACCAACCATGTTACCCTGTGCTCTATCAACATTGTATGTTACCTTGTGCTCTATCAACATTGTATGTTACCCTGTGCTCTATCAACATTGTATGTTACCCTGTGCTCTATCAACATTGTATGTTACCCTGTGCTCTATCAACATTGTATGTTACCCTGTGCTCTATCAACATTGTATGTTACCCTGTGCTCTATCAACATTGTATGTTACCCTGTGCTCTATCAACATTGTATGTTACCCTGTGCTCTATCAACATTGTATGTTACCCTGTGCTCTATCAACATTGTATGTTACCCTGTGCTCTATCAACATTGTATGTTACCCTGTGCTCTATTTACATACCATTCAAAATTATATCCAACCAGCGGAACAGTCGTGATGTCTAAACCTGCTCTATTTACACGCCACTGAACTTTGTATCTTACCCACGGAACAGTTGTGTCTAAATCTGCTCGTTGTGTCTAGAGTCACTCTAGACATAACGTGAAGATAAGCCCTGTATTTGAGCAAGTCATGTATGCAAAAGATAGGCTCTATATTTGGCCAAGTCATGTATGCAAAACTAATACGTTATCTAAAAAGGCCATATATTGACCATATATCAGACTCATCTCGCAGGTGTTTATCACAGTTTGCCGGCTGTTATAAACTATCAGACACATTTTCAGTCTGGCCGGATGTTTGTTACATAATCTGACAAGCGATAATCTGCTCAATACGCAAACAACTTCGCAGTGAACAAACATGTGTCAATGTTGCTTTGCCTCCCGTCTCGCTAGACTCCACCAGTCATAGAGGAAAATAAACCGGTCAGGCAGAGTTCGGGCTGGTAAAGTACCTGGGTTAAAACAAGCCTGTAGATTGAACTAAAGATTACAGATGTAATATAAGATAGAAAAACTACTTTGAAATAAAGAACAGACAAGCGCTGAAGGAAAATGTCAATCCCAAAACACGAAAAGCTTCCTAAGCGATAAATATTTATCAAGGATGGTAGAAGAAGTGAGCTCACGTGTTATGTAAAGCAAATTGTATTAAATGGAATCGAAGTGTGAATAGTGATTAAACAAAGAAGGAGAATATATCCATATAATGCTGAATGGACAAACAATGATGTCATAAAAGGGAATAACTTTGTAAATAAGCTGATTACACTGTTGATTTCTATGTTGCTTTGTGTCAGCCCTATTGTACGGCTCTGAAACGTGGAGAACAGTAATAACAACAATAACAAAAACTACGTTCTTTCATAAATGGGTGCTTGCGTAGAATAGAAGGATTAAATGTGTATGACAAGATTATTAGTGTGGAACTGGTGACAAGAACTAGACAAGTGCTGGTGGAACAAGAGTTGAGAAGAAGACGATGGCGATGGATAGGACACACATTAAGGAAACCTGTTGATAACATTACAAAGTAGTTCTCGTTCTGGAACCCCCAGGGCAAGAGAGGCAGAGGTAGACCAAGAATTACATGGAGAAGAGAACTGGAGAGAGAAGTGAAAATGATGAGGAAAACGTAGAAAAACCTTGACCTGATGGCACGTGACATGAGGATTTGGCATGTGTTTCTTCTTCTTCTTCGATCCTTAACCACCGACCGTCAAAGCAGTCAGTGGCCATCACGCCTAGTGGCGTCTTGTAGGGCAACAACAAATTGATTCCACTTTGCACGGTCGGTGGCCATCCTTCGTACAGTGCCCCAACTCTGGTTCATTCTTTGCATCTCAGCCTCCACAGTCCTCCGCCAAGTTGTTTTTGGTCGGCCTCTCTTTCGCTTTCCTTCAGGGGTCCAAAGCATAGCTGTTCTTGTGATGGCATCGGGGTCTCTTCTGAGGACATGACCAACCCAGCTCCAGCGTCTGCCAGCTATGATGGTGTGCATGTCCTCTTGCTTGCTACGAGTAAGCAGATCTTGGTTGGTGATGGTATTCGGCCAAAAGATGCGGTGAATTTTTCTTAGGCATGTTGTGTGAAAAGAGGACAATTTTGACATTTCCTTCTCTGTGACTCTCCAGCATTCCGCACCATAGAGAAGCACAGAAAGCACGCAACTCTGGTATAATCTTAATTTTGTGCTTGTGCTGTATTGGGAGGACTTCCAGATGTTATTTAGGCTAAAGAATTCTGTTCTTGCCTTATTCATTCTGATGTTGATGTCTTTGCCTGCCCCACCGTCTGGTGTTACTATGCTTCCTAGGTATGTGAAGGTATCTGTCTGTACCAATTGCTGATTCCTTACTGATATGGGCTCAGGGTTGCTCACATTGAGCGTCATGACCTCAGACTTCTTTAAATTGATGTTCAAGCCCACCTGCTGGCTAAATTTATTAAGTCTATCCGTTTTTTCCTGGATGTGTTGATGTGAATGTGCCAGCAGTGCAATGTCATCTGCATATTCCAGATCTTCCAATGTAGAAAATGTAGTCCATCTTATTCCTCTTGGACTGCCCTCTGTTGTCCGGCGCATCACCCAGTCTATGACTGTTAAAAAAAGAGTGGTTGATAAGGGGCATCCCTGTCGTACTCCTGTCTTCACCTCGAAGGTTAGGTTGCTCTGCCCAACACTACACGTAAAGTTGGCACAGATGCTTTTTATGATTGCCACTATGCAGCTTGGAATTCCATAAGCCCTCAGTATTTTCCATAAACTGTCCCTATGTATGCTGTCAAAAGCCTTTTCAAAATCAACAAAATTTATGTAAAGCTGTCTTTGCCATTCTGAGCACTGCTCTATAATGTTCCTGAGAGTGAATATATGGTCTACACATCTTCTGTTCTTTCTAAATCCTGCTTGTTCTTTCCTCAGTTTGTAGTCTACTGCCTTTGAAATTCTCTGTATAATTATCCTGCCTAGTATTTTGCTGGGAACTGAGAGAAGAGTGGCATGTGTTTGTTGAAGGTCTATGTTCCTTGGGGGCTAAAAGGTTTTGATTGGCTGATTACACTGAATAGAAATACACCCATTTTAATTTATCTTGTTTTCAAAGAAGAAAGTTGGAACTCGCTGTGATGACACAGTAAAACTATGTGGGAAAATAAGCGTCAAGGGAGACAAAGACCGAGGATACTGGCCAGGCTAACATTTGTCATGAAAGAACGTCAGAAACTGAATTAATAAATATGGCTGGAAATTGAAAGTTGTGGAGAGGCATGCTCACCCACACCGGTGGACACAGCCGTTGAAGGTTAAGACGAAGACACACCGTACCATACTTCAGCAGTATGCTGAACCACAAGAATGTCCACAAATCTTCTAGCTGCAACTTTCAGTGACGCGGAGATCCTAGACCCTAGGGAGTTGTCATTTCGGTTATTGGAGAAAGCCCGGATTCTCCGGCTTTGAATGTGGCAGATCTTCATCCAGATCTGAATGTGTTAATTTCCGCGTTTTATATGCGTTATCTTTTAACATTTCTCTCTCTTCGATCCGCTGTTATACTCGTCTATTCCAATATTTGTATGATTTTTTGGTCACATTTCTCTCTCTCTCTCTCTCTCTCTCTCTCTCTCTCTCTCTCTCTCTCTCTCTCTCTCTCTCTCTCTCTCTCTCTCTCTCTCTCTCTCTCTCTCTCTCTCTCTCCCCCCCTCTCGCCTCGCTCTCTGCTTCTGCCCACACTTTATATCGTCCTGTCGCTTTCACTTACCTTCTATGTCATTAGTGTAACTATTTCCTATTTCTCCATTGCTTCTTAAACGAAGTTGCTATTACAAGACAGTGGCAAAAATCCCTTACATCGTCGTCTGAACTAAACAAACGTTTTTTCTTGTATATATAAAATCTTAACGTTTTTCCTTCACATGCCAACATTGCAAGCCAACATCGTTGTTTTTTCTAAATTACATTGTCTGCTGTAAGACCATGCCCTTTATTTATTTTCATGAGGTCACTTTTAAAACTCCCTAGCACCGTCTGCCATTAAATTGCCTATGATTTCCTGCACGTGAATTGTCAAAGTTGTTTATTTCCGGTGTTAGCCGTAATGAACTCGTTAACAAACACATGGGCATTGACAGTCATGAAGAATTTAAGCCATGCCTTCTAGTGAGGACGTGCAGCTCTTTTTATGTGTGTTGATAAGGAAGCACTTTCACGCATGCCTGATGCAATTCATCAGGACTGTAAAAGATGAATAGTAGAGTCACACGAAAAACAGAAACGCGCGAGTGGACACACACATACACATCAAGGAAGAATAAATCGAAAATACATCGGCTTGGCAGGGGATCAGACCAAACTCAGGACAATCTTAATATCTTCTCAGATACCACGTACCCACTAACTAGATTGTCGAAATCAGAAAGAAAATATGGATCACGTATAGTCACAGCTGAATACTTACGAAGTTATATCCTTCTTTCTTGTCTTAGTTCCGTAATCTATATTTGTTGATGCAAGTTTCTGTTAACCGCTTGAGTGCCATGCTCATCTCTCTTTTGTCAATATATGTTTCTGCGACATGGTCCTCCTTTGCCGTTTCTTAATATTAATAGGGTTGCCTTTGGTATTCTGTAATCTTCCAAGAAATGAGATAAATTGGTTCCAGGAAAGTACTGCATTAGCCAAATGTGCACATTCCACCGCAAGAACACATTAATGCTTTGATGCAGTCTTCCTCCAAGGATACCACCAGCAGTGGTGATTGCATGGTCCGAAAGGAGCTAAAAGGGAAATGATGCTGATGAATTCCAGATCTAGTCCATATTCTAAACTCAGAATCATTCAAAACTAATGATGACATGATGAATTCCAGATCTAGCCCATATTCTAAACTCAGAATCATTCAAAACTAATGATGACATGATGAATTCCAGATCTAGCCCATATTCTAAACTCAGAATCATTCAAAACTAATGATGACATGATGAATTCCAGATCTAGCCCATATTCTAAACTCAGAATCATTCAAAACTAATGATGACATGATGAATTCCAGATCTAGCCCATATTCTAAACTCAGAATCATTCAAAACTAGTGATGACATGATGAATTCCAGATCTAGCCCATATTCTAAACTCAGAATCATTCAAAACTAGTGATGACATGATGAATTCCAGATCTAGCCCATATTCTAAACTCAGAATCATTCAAAACGAATGATGACATGACGAGGGCTCTGTCGTAGATTTATGATAGGAGAATTAAGACTAGGGTTGGTCCCTTCTGAATAGGTTGGAATGAGTGATAGATACAGTGAGAGCTGGTGAAAAAAAACACAATAGGATTTCCCCACGTGAGATGATAGGATGTGATATAGAGGCTGTCTTTGAGAATCGAGATAATCTTCTCTCTCTCACCTATCTTCTACGACCGTTTTTAAAGGCGTCAGACAGTCTACACACAGATATATATATATATATATATATATATATATATATATATATATATATATATATATATATATATATATATATATATATATATATATATATTAATATATCTCTATCTACTCACGGGCACGCACATACACGTGACGACAGGTAAACACACAGACGTGGGAAAACTATAACACTGATATACAGATATTTGGATCGAGCTGACCAACGCACTGATTTTTTTGTTCAAGAGAGATATTTTAATTATCATATCAAAATTTCTCACAACACCAAAAAAATTACATCAAGGAAAAACATATACAAATAGTCATAAAATTTAAGAAAATGCTACAAGGATGATAGCCCGTTAAAATCTTACTCTAGGTTTAGCCCACAGCCCCGTTAAGAGAACAGATGATGGCCCAAAGAGTTATAGATACGTAGGGTTGAGGCTAAGAGTTTTTCTTCTTTTCTCGTAAATGTATGCACAGAGTTGAATAATCTGATTTAGCCTAAGAAGTAAAGAAACTCTAGCAAATAGTAACAAATTCTGCAGGTTAAACAAAAAGAATTAAGACAGTAAATGGGTGACAATCTATAACTGTAAAATAACACTCTGATATGCGTACACTCATTCATTCAGCCATGGCCATGGATACACAGTTATACTCACAACTTTGCTCGCTGCCTCTGGGAATATACTCAATTCTAGGACCTTCACACAGACCCGAAAATGCAGTCCTTGACCAAGAAATCCCCAGTTCCAAAAGACGTACTAAACTCTCAGGGAACGATTCCTTGGGTGTTCTAATTTTTCGAATGTCTGATTAAGTCACATAAAATATTGTCCAGGCACGAAAGTTAGCAGAGCACAATGTCATTAGCTTTGGTTTCTAGAATTTAAGGAATGTCAGATCGGTGTCTACTTTCAGGAAGTTACTATATTTGGTCACCACAGTACTAGTCAAAACTCTGTCGGAATGGTTCTGATCTTTGCTTGCCACAACGGGCTGAATTGTACTGAAGAGTTATTCTGGAAGAATTAATTCTGGCGCGAAGGCCTCTTACTTCATTTAACTGTTACAGTTCAGGTAATGAAAGTGATTTGTTTCTTCCCAAATAAAGTTCACGTACTAGAACGCTGGTAAAGTTGGGTACCACCGTTTCACTATATAAAAGAAAGAACACATATCAAATAATTTTACAATATGTACCCACTATAACTTACATTATTAAACCGCAAGTGTACTGCTTGACTTATCATTTAAATTTCCCGTAAAGTAAGTTATATTTTAAAAAAAAATCATCAATCCCCATGAATTTAGGAACACGTGCGTGTTCCGTCAACATCTCATGAGGTTTCTAGCATTTGTAAGTTAGTTTAGAAAAATATGATCTCGTCTGATTTCTTAGCAGTA
Source organism: Oreohelix idahoensis (assembly GCA_024509875.1). NCBI lineage: Eukaryota > Metazoa > Mollusca > Gastropoda > Stylommatophora > Oreohelicidae > Oreohelix > Oreohelix idahoensis. The sequence goes on from JAMPIV010011965.1 coordinate 294,742, forward strand.
AAATTAACTTCATTATAGCTACATTATTGTTTAGTAAGCTAAGATATAATTTATTCTGCTATCCACTGAAACACGTCACTAGAAAATAATACAGACTATATAAATTTGGCACTCTGCGCAAAATCTAACTAGTGAACTATGAAATAAGCGACTTAACACTTTATCATTTCACAAAATACTAGATATAATATATATTACCTCACACAGAACTACAGGTAGTCGCACAACTTAAGAATTATATGCTGAATATTTAAGGAAGTCTAGAAGTTCGACAAATTGCCGAAACAAACTGAGAAACTTCGCTAACAGCTATTCTGTTTCGAACAACCTGTCTACTGCGAATATAGGAGCGAGAATGAAATTAAAGTTTCAAACTCGGGCCAATATCTTAAAATCAGACAAAGGGCCCCAACTTATTTCGCCAAGCGAAATTATCTCCCCTACTCCCAACATTTACGTCAGCTTAACGCGTGACGTAACTGCCACCAGTGACCGAGAAATGCGCGTGACAGTTGCAAATCTCAGACAACCGTCTACAACTGCGTCGTACAGATGCCGGGTTTGACACCTTAAGCTAGTGACAGGTGAACAAAATGGTAGACCAAAAGTCTGCTCTATGTCCAGCGAAACGAATGTCTCACACCTTCACGTCTTACCTGCGCGACTGACATCTGATGCAATAAGGTTACTAGTCAGTATGAGAAAGAAAAACGATGATGGGAAAGAAATATATTTTTCGCAACGAGTGATGCGAAAAAATACAGGAAAAACAAGTACGGAAAGATAATAAAATGAAAGGATTAGGGTGAGAGAATAGGAAGAAGATGTAGGTAATTTAATGATATAAAGACCCACGTGACAGGACGTCCCCCCTTAAGATATGGAAGCACTCCATGTCTACGTTATGGAATTAAATTTCCTATAACCGTAGCTTCGGGGTGTCTGTCTTCTTCCTTCTCATCTCTCTCCAATTCCTACTCAAGTCTACTCCCCAAAGTTTCCTTCCTCTGGAATGTCTCCCATGCGCGCTTGAAAGAGCGTCGCCGCTTCTGACATTTTTGAAAGATTTCTTGTGATAGCGGTGGAATATCCCTGCCACTATCATCATCTTCGTCAGCTCTGGCTATCGTCAGGAGATGGTCGGAGGTTGGCACTGGTCTTTCCAAGTATCTCTTTAAGAGATTTAAATGGAAAACCTTCTCCTTTCCTTGAATAGATATCTGGTAGTTAGCCTTAGAAATCTTTTTCAGGACGGTAAACGGCCCTTGCCATCCGATCTTCAGTTGGTTGTTCTCGGTAGGGAGTAACACCAAAACTTTCTCTCCTGCTTCCAGTTCTCTCTCTTTCGCGACTTTCCTGTATCGGTTAGCGTGCTTTGTGCGTGCTCGCTTAAAGTTAGTCGTTGCTAGGTCCCACCCTAGTTTCAACCGTTCCTTTAAATCCGATACGTATTTACTTGCTGAGACAACTGTCTCATCCGCCTTCTCGTCTGTCAGAGACTGAAGTAAGGCTTCGAGCGGGCCCTTAATGGGTCTGCCGAATAAGAGTGTAGCTGGCGGAAATCCTGTGGAAGTATGAGGAGATTCTCTGTAGCCAAATAATGCTGCAGGAATACAAAGATCCCAATCTTCAGGTTTCACTTGTGCCAGTTTACTTAGCATCATGTTGAGGTTTCCATTAGCACGTTCCACGAGCCCATTTCCGGCCGGAGTATATGGCTTAGTGTGGATGTGCTGGGTCCTCAAGATCTTCACGATCTCATCCATCAACAGGTTTCGGTATGGGGATCCGTTATCCGTCAACACTTGTTGAGGGAATCCCAACCGAGTGAAAATCTGCACGAGGGCTTCTGCGACATGCTTGGCATCTGCGCATGTTAGCGGGATAGCTTCTGCCCATAAAGTGCATGTATCGACTAAGGTCAGGATAAACCTGTTCCTTCTTTTAGTCCTTTCTAAGGGTCCTAAAATGTCGATCACAACCCGTTCGAATGGTGTTCCCACTATTGGCATTTCACCCAAAGAGACTGGGGGTGCCCGTTGCTTGGGTGGCACACGTTGGCACTTGGCACAGGATTTGACGTACCTGATAATATCAGTGTTTACTCCTGGCCACCAATAATGAGTGGTTACACGTTGGTTTGTGGCGTTCTGTCCCATATGTCCGCTGAAGGGAAGAGAGTGCCCCATTTCTAGGATTTGGCTTCTGTACTGTTTCGGTACTAGGAGCTGGTTGTAACCTTGGTCAGGCTTGCCCGTTCTGCGATAAAGTACGCCATCCTTAGAAAAAATGTCCCCGTGCTGTCTGGGTTCCTTAGCCATGGGCAGTTTCCTAAAGCAGGGTGCCAAAGTAGGGTCCTTGTATTGCGCTTCTTTAAGTTCCTTGGGTAACAAATTCGGCGCAGGCTCCCGTTCCTTCATGGTTTGCCCTCTTGTAGTTACTGCTGCCACAATCGGCTCTTCCGGTTTCCCAATACACACGTATCTCCCGCCAAGTATGACTGGGTAGATGGGATCATCCATAACAGCCGCTTTGATCACACCTCTGACAAAATCAGAGTGGATCTCCACCAATGCGATGGGAAGCGCTGTAGGTGCATCACTCTTACGAACTCCACAAAGTTTGACGGTCTCTCCTGTCTCTTGACCGGGTTTAACCAGGTTTCTGGCAACAATGCAATCGTAGGAAAGCCCCGTGTCAAATAAGCAAGAAGTTTGAGAACCGTTCAAAGTAACAATACCTCGCGTTGAGGGTCCATCCCCAACAGGTTGGGAATCACTGTCAATAATTCCGCCTTGCGAGACTGTCAATAAGCATCCGATGCGTTTCGGCTCGGTGTGCTCGGTCTGATCATATGTCCCGTGCTCAGGGGTTCTCCCTTTGCCACCTTGTCCTTTCTGGCTACGCTGCCATGTAGGGCGGTCGGGTTGATCAGACTGTTTGGGGTGGTTGGGGTACTTGTTCTTGTAGAACTTGGATTTTTCAGGAGGGGGGTTTTGAGGTCCAGTTTCTCTGTGGTTATTTTGGTTAGAAGCCTGAGAAGATTGCTCTAGGTTATGTTTTCGAAAATGCTCCTCTGTCGGTTTCCGCTTTGTGGCCGGTAGTTCAGCCAGCGCATTGTGATAACGCTCAGACTTTTCCAAAATGTCTTCAAGTTTTTCTGCCCCCTGCTCAGCGAGAAATCTCCGGGTATCCGCAGACAAAGTGTTCTTTATTTGTTCTGTTAAAACAAATTCCTCAAGACCTTCATAGGTAGAGGGGAGCTGCGAGAGCTCAAGGCACTTTGTCAAATATCCCTTTAGACGGGAAGAGAACTGGTGAAAAGATTCAGAATTCTCCTTTCTGCTGTTGCGAAACAGTTGCAAAAATTTGCGAGCGTTCATTTCAAAGCGCTCCAGTAACGCTTTCTTCAACAGATCATAGTTGTCTTGTTGGCTACTTTCCAGTTTGGCGTAAACATCATACGCAGAACTTTTCAAAGCCTGGGAAAGCTTCATGTTCCAACGCGACCTCTCTAAACCGTACAGAGTTGCAATTTTCTCAAATTTTTCTAGCCAAGTGTCAATCTTCTCATTTGGACAAGGGAAAGATTCTAGTGGAAAAGACATAGCAGTGAGATGAGTAGATTTGGTGTTAGAAGGATCAGTTAAGGAAGAATGAGGAGAAGACTCTCCATTGCTGGAGGTAGAGGCAGCACCACGACTTTGAAGTTCAAGAGCTTTAAGAGCCAACTCATGTTGTCTCTCCTCCCTCTCCTTCTCATGCTGTCTCTCCTCCCTTTCCTTCTCATGCTGTCTCTCCTTCTCTTTTTCCTCATGCTGCATCCTGCGAATTTCCATTTCTTCCTCAATCTTCTTCTGCTGTAATAGCCGGTCTTCCGCTTCTTTCCTCCTAGCTTCTTCTTTTTCCTCTTTAGCTTCAGCTGCTTTCCTCTTCGCATCATATCTCTCAAGTTCGTCCCTGACAAATGCTTTCGCTTCCTCTCCTTCCAGTCCCTCCTCTCTCGCTTCTTCCCTGAGGAGTTGTCTAAGCTTTGCCCTCTCGGCCATATTATGTCAGTGACTGAGACTAGTGGAGAACGAAAATAGGAAAAAGGATACACTGGTTCCTACCACTTACGAGAAAAAAAATTACCAAAAATCAAAAGATGATATCCTTAACCCTGGGATACCTCCTCCAAATTAAAATCTAACTATCGCTGCTATTATCGGCAATAAAGCACTTAATGCAAAACACGACTACGCCAACTAAATGGTAGTTAAGATTACTTCTGAAAAAAAAAGTTGCTACAGTGGAAAAGCAAAATAATTATTGCAAAAATTAAAGAGAAAAATAATCCCTTAATTATAAAGTCCACTATCAAGTTCACCCCTGAAGACAGTTAGGGTAAGGGAGGCAATTAATCTGGACAAATAGTCCGAAACGCACTCCTTAGCTTTTGCTCAAACACATACTTCTTCAAAACCCAGTGAATGTTATACACTCACTACTTTACCAGCGTTTAGTATTACAAAATCAGTAATTAACATATATTCCGACAATCAACCTGTAACTGAAATGTATATTATTTCTAAATGCTGTGGAAAAAAACTATCAGTTTGTGTGGTCAGCACGCCCGTAAACAGATCGTTAGTCTAGGGGATAAATTATTTAAAATAAAACTCACAAGACAATCACCCTCTTACTCTATTACAGAATAAAGAATCCTAAATACAAAATCCAGATAGACGAGTCCACATTTGTCGTACTTGTCTTCCTATTATAAGTTCAAAAATCCTACGGACGAGAACCCATTTGTCGTAGATTTATGATAGGAGAATTAAGACTAGGGTTGGTCCCTTCTGAATAGGTTGGAATGAGTGATAGATACAGTGAGAGCTGGTGAAAAAAAACACAATAGGATTTCCCCACGTGAGATGATAGGATGTGATATAGAGGCTGTCTTTGAGAATCGAGATAATCTTCTCTCTCTCACCTATCTTCTACGACCGTTTTTAAAGGCGTCAGACAGTCTACACACAGATATATATATATATATATATATATATATATATATATATATATATATATATATATATATATATATATATATATATATATATAAATATATCTCTCTCTACTCACGCGCACGCACATACACGTGACGACAGGTAAACACACACAGACGCGGGAAAACTATAACACTGATATACAGATAATTGGGATCGAGCTGACCAACGCACTGATTTTTTTGTTCAAGAGAGATATTTTAATTATCATATCAAAATTTCTCACAACACCAAAAAAATTACATCAAGGAAAAACATATACAAATAGTCATAAAATTTAAGAAAATGCTACAAGGATGATAGCCCGTTAAAATCTTACTCTAGGTTTAGCCCACAGCCCCGTTAAGAGAACAGATGATGGCCCAAAGAGTTATAGATACGTAGGGTTGAGGCTAAGAGTTTTTCTTCTTTTCTCGTAAATGTATGCACAGAGTTGAATAATCTGATTTAGCCTAAGAAGTAAAGAAACTCTAGCAAATAGTAACAAATTCTGCAGGTTAAACAAAAAGAATTAAGACAGTAAATGGGTGACAATCTATAACTGTAAAATAACACTCTGATCTGCGTACACTCATTCATTCAGCCATGGCCATGGATACACAGTTATACTCACAACTTTGCTCGCTGCCTCTGGGAATATACTCAATTCTAGGACCTTCACACAGACCCGAAAATGCAGTCCTTGACCAAGAAATCCCCAGTTCCAAAAGACGTACTAAACTCTCAGGGAACGATTCCTTGGGTGTTCTAATTTTTCGAATGTCTGATTAAGTCGCATAAAATATTGTCCAGGCACGAAAGTTAGCAGAGCACAATGTCATTAGCTTTGGTTTCTAGAATTTAAGGAATGTCAGATCGGTGTCTACTTTCAGGAAGTTACTATATTTGGTCACCACAGTACTAGTCAAAACTCTGTCGGAATGGTTCTGATCTTTGCTTGCCACAACGGGCTGAATTGTACTGAAGAGTTATTCTGGAAGAATTAATTCTGGCGCGAAGGCCTCTTACTTCATTTAACTGTTACAGTTCAGGTAATGAAAGTGATTTGTTTCTTCCCAAATAAAGTTCACGTACTAGAACGCTGGTAAAGTTGGGTACCACCGTTTCACTATATAAAAGAAAGAACACATATAAAATAATTTTACAATATGTACCCACTATAACTTACATTATTAAACCGCAAGTGTACTGCTTGACTTATCATTTAAATTTCCCGTAAAGTAAGTTATATTTTTAAAAAAATCATCAATCCCCATGAATTTAGGAACACGTGCGTGTTCCGTCAACATCTCATGAGGTTTCTAGCATTTGTAAGTTAGTTTAGAAAAATATGATCTCGTCTGATTTCTTAGCAGTAAAATTAACTTCATTATAGCTACATTATTGTTTAGTAAGCTAAGATATAATTTATTCTGCTATCCACTGAAACACGTCACTAGAAAATAATACAGACTATATAAATTTGGCACTCTGCGCAAAATCTAACTAGTGAACTATGAAATAAGCGACTTAACACTTTATCATTTCACAAAATACTAGATATAATATATATTACCTCACACAGAACTACAGGTAGTCGCACAACTTAAGAATTATATGCTGAATATTTAAGGAAGTCTAGAAGTTCGACAAATTGCCGAAACAAACTGAGAAACTTCGCTAACAGCTATTCTGTTTCGAACAACCTGTCTACTGCGAATATAGGAGCGAGAATGAAATTAAAGTTTCAAACTCGGGCCAATATCTTAAAATCAGACAAAGGGCCCCAACTTATTTCGCCAAGCGAAATTATCTCCCCTACTCCCAACATTTACGTCAGCTTAACGCGTGACGTAACTGCCACCAGTGACCGAGAAATGCGCGTGACAGTTGCAAATCTCAGACAACCGTCTACAACTGCGTCGTACAGATGCCGGGTTTGACACCTTAAGCTAGTGACAGGTGAACAAAATGGTAGACCAAAAGTCTGCTCTATGTCCAGCGAAACGAATGTCTCACACTTTCACGTCTTACCTGCGCGACTGACATCTGATGCAATAAGGTTACTAGTCAGTATGAGAAAGAAAAACGATGATGGGAAAGAAATATATTTTTCGCAACGAGTGATGCGAAAAAATACAGGAAAAACAAGTACGGAAAGATAATAAAATGAAAGGATTAGGGTGAGAGAATAGGAAGAAGATGTAGGTAATTTAATGATATAAAGACCCACGTGACAGGCTCTTCCTTTGGTGAAAGGGTTTCAAGTTCGCGTGCCACTGGCTGAACTACACCTTCTGAGAAAGTACTTGAGTTTGAGTCCTTTTGTCAGCTTTTTCTTTATTTTAAATCACTAATTTTGCTATATAGGCAAACATATTTTTTGACACAGTTATAATAGATGAACTTCTTTCTTAGATGAGTTTCTTTCTCTTTTGCTGTCTCTGTCATCCATGATTTCAAAGGCTATAGGGAAAAAAAAGCTTTTGTTAGGAGTCAATATTTAAACATTAATTAGGATTTTAAATGACAAAATCAGCAGAAAACACACCGAGCATATCTCACAATGGAGTAGGTTTTTTTTTTTTTTTTTTGTAACTTGTACTCAAGTTGCGCAGATGCTCATATTGGATTTCAGAATACCTGACTTCACTGTAAAGACTGGCGTCACTCTATCTGGGAGAGAAACAAAAAAAATGAAACTCACAATTTTGAAGTTGGAGTTACAATAAAGAATGGTCGTACGTTTTAAATTCGCACGTTTAGTAAAAGTACTGCACATGTATTTATTTTTTCAAGGAACTTTCTCATGAAGAAGAATCGCTCATAATGCAGTTATATACTACAGCTTGTCAAATCACTCCAATTGAAGAATTTAAACAAATAAATAAAAATACGATTTCTTACTAAATTTTACTCATGTTAAATCACATACCTACTATTAATCTTTCGCATCAATTAAATCAACTTTCTAACAGACATTTTTCTAGCCTACCATGAGGAATAGTGCTACCTGTGGTTAAACAATTGTAATAGATTAATTTAAGTTTTTAATAGGCCGTCTGCCGATCAATTTCAAGCAATTGATAAACTGTTAAATATTTTACGGATTTTTTAAAAGTGTTAATATTACTATTTTTTATTTAAATAACATTTGGATTCATTTTGGCGAGGCGTGTCTCGTTCAACCTAGTCGGTTATATTAGGGCGCATGTCCAAATATAAAAGACCTTTAATTCTGAAGGTGTAAATATCACAAATGTGTGTTTGTATATATATATATATATATATATATATATATATATATATATATATATATATATATATATATATATATATATATATATATATGTGTGTGTGTGTGTGTGCGAGTATATGTGTGTGCATTAGTCTATGTGTGTGTGTTTGTAGATAGTATGTGTGCTTTTAAGCTTATTTTGTCTTAAGGCAATGAAGAACAGACATAATTATAGACTCTGAGTTTGAGCTTAACCGGGGGAAAACGGGGGGGGAGAGAATCTTTCTAGATTTTACAAGATTCTGTAGCTATCATAACTTACTTGCTACTTGAAGCCCAGACACGAATGGGCACTTGACTGTAACTGCCCACTCCAACATGTCACACAAATATAAAGAAGCATCGATAACCACAAATTGGCTGTCAAACTTAGACGAAAAAAGACTCACTTACAAAATATGATATCGTACCAAGAAATAACTTCAATAAACCAAAGAAACAGAAAAGAAGCAAGTCTGGGGAAAGTCCAGCTTTATTCAGCATTTAACAGAGTAATTACGTTAAGAACAGTAGTCATAATATACAATCTGTTTGTTATAATGACAATAGTGGACCTTCACTCCACTTATATTTGAACGTGCGCCCTAATATAATCAACGGACCCTGTATCTAGGTGTAATGGTGCGCGCCTCGCCAAACGAGGCACAATTTTTTTTTTTTTTTTAAACTTACAAGCAAAATAGTTGCAGTACTTTTCCGATTTTAAAATGCTATGTTATTGCTATCCGCCATTTTGATAACCAGGAATCGGTTTCGTACGGAAAAAAATAGTTGACATAACACTCTTAATCGAACGAAATATGGTAATCGGTCAATATCTTTAACGATTATCAATTTATTAATAGTTAATGTTTCAACCTTGCATTGTTATTGTTGTTTTAACGAAGCTATTTCTCTTGTTAAAAACCATTACCTACCTCTATGTCAGGGCTTCTTAACCTGTTGCCCGTTTGGGGGTCCGTGAATGGACTCTAGGGGTCCGTGTGAATAACTTATAATTTAAAATGTAACATTTTTCATTCTATGTTTATGTACATTTGTTTCTAAGAACGGGTTCGCAGATTTTACCGGACAATCAAAGGGGCACATGGCACACAAAAAAGTTAAGAAGCCCTGCTCTATGCAAAAGGAAAGGAAAGTAAGAGGATTTTGTAATGATTTTTTTTTTAATTTACTGAATTATCATAGAATTAATTTGCCAGATGATCTAAACTATGATAGTTTCTTTTGGTTTCTAATAATGGCCTTTTATTAACTAAAAAGTATATCTTAATTACTTACTTGCTTAATCGTTTCTCTCCTACCCTGTGGTGAAGAGGTTTGCCAGAGAGAACGTCATGCTGTCCTATTGGCGGTTTTACTCCTGGCCTGATTCCAATCTAGTCCTCGGTCTTTCAGATATTGTCTAATGTTGTCCTCCAAGCGAACTGTGGGGCGTCCTGAAGGTCTGGATCCCTGGCTCTTAGTTTCCCATACTTGTCGTTGTAGCCGATCTTCTGACATTCTGCAGACATGGCCAGACCATCGTAGTTGGGGCAGTTCTGCTTGAGTCTGCAGGAGTTAGGTTTTGAAGCTTGGCCGTTGTGACGGAAAGTTTTCGTGCATTATTTTTCCTTGGTTTAATAGTTTTGGTTTTTCCTTCTCTCTATTATAGTTTCCCTAAGTTCTCTATCACGGTCCCTTCAATTATTTCGCCTCTCTCACGCAAGTAATTTTGCATTTGAGTCAGTGAGCGGTACCTTACCCAGGCTACCTGGACAAAATTCAATTTACAGGTGTGAGGAGAGAAATATCGGATTTCCAGCGTTAGTCGTGTAAGATCAGACTCAATTACGTGTCTTAAGTTTCTTGTTCAGGGAATGATGGAACATCTCATTTTTATAGCAGACACGAAGACACCAGAGACCACCCCTTCGATCTCACAGAAACCACTTAAAAATACAGTACATACAATATTCCAGCACTCTCTCAGCTAGTGCCTCCGATAGCTCCATGTCACCAGTGCGAAAGTCAGAGTAGCTATAAAATCAGTTTTGTAAGCTTTGGCCATAGCAAGTTCTAAAACTCTGGTTAATTATCTAGTGCATTCCTAGCTAAAAAATGTTAGCAAGAGAAGTACAAATTCTGAAAGCTTCTTCAGAAGAAATTGCTATAGAAAGGGCATCTCTGGTAACGCCAACCAGAAAACAAGTTCTGGGACGTTCTGAGCTCAACAAAGGGTGTCTGTTGGCATCAGAAGCTGGTGTTCTTAGAACAGCGTCAAGGAAGGCAAACACAGTGTCTTGATAGTCCATCTGGGTTTATAGAAAAAGACAGCCACCCCAATCAAAGGATCAGTAAAGCACAGGTAAGTGCTAAGGGACCGAAAATCAGTTCACATATATTGTATTCTGTTGTAAATGCGAAGTTTAACTCTGTATAAGACTTTGTAATTACATTTCTCTAAAATTAACAACATTATCACTCAACAATCCATGTCTAGGATGATCTAATTAAATGTAATATTTGGAGGAAACAAAAACTCATTAATACATTTGTTTGATTTGATTTGTAACATGATCACGTGTCTGAATTTAAGTTATTATATTATCTCAAAGTGTTGAACACAAATGTTTGTAATAAATGCAATTCGTTATATTTATATAATATAACTACAGAGTATTGTTCATTTCATACTTCAATGTCGTAACAAGTACGTTGTGAAAGAAGGTGAAAGAAGGTGAAAGAAGGTGAAAGAAGAAGAAGAACAAAGGAGGATACAATTGTAAAAGAAATTGAAAATAAACATGTTATATCTACAGAAACAGATGACGCTGTATATGGATAGTACACACGTGGAGGAACCATTTTAATAGCATTACTAGGAAGTGCTTGTTCTGCAATCCCCAAGGTAAGGGAAAGGGAGATAAACCAAAAATAAAACACGTGAAGAAGAGAGCTGAAGACGGAAATGAGAACGGTGAGAGAGACATAGAAAGACCTTGACTTGATGGCACGTGACAGACAGATGTGTCACGTGTTCTTGAAGACAAATGTTCCTTGTAAGTGGAAGGACGCTCAGCCAATTTTGCACCCCATGTCTGAGCGTCCATTCACGATGTACTGTCACAGCAATGCGATGGCGCCGTTTGGTTGGTCCTAGGTTCGATTCCCGGTAAGCCTATCACTTATATCTTCATTTCTGTTGTCTAGATCCACCCTTTATGTCCAACGAGTACCTATTTATTACCTTTATTTATTTATTTACTAATTTATTTACTATTCACAGTACTCAAGGTTTCCTCCGTTATTTTCACAAGAATAATAACAAGTTTCTCTTTCGCCGAGACGTTTAACTTCATGTGGGAAAAGAAAAGGTATTTATAGAAATAAACACCAGCAGAACGCCAACCTTTGTTCACCAGATGTGGCTTTACATATAACTCAGTGAGGTCACAGGAACACAGGGTGATTTAAACTGTAACCAGTGGATACTAAGGGGAGTCCGAGGGAGACGGTCTACCCCGGGTGACACTATTATGACAGTTCTGTACTGTTAAAAAAATCTAATTGCAAGCATAATATAATTTTTAATGCGTTTTATGTGGGTTTGCAAGCAAAGGATCTGCCCCTGGGTGCTAAACACTGAAAGTACGCCCCTGATTGTAACACAAACGATACAGCTTGTGGTGATCAGGATATAGTAAAACTTTGTTGTTGAACGCGAGTTTAAACGTTATTTTCAATTACCTGTGAAGTAAAACTTATTAAAGAACAGAAATAATGCATAATGCGACGAGCATTCATTATTCTGTATATGGAAGACTTCATATCTTGATAAGTAAATTAGCAAATTATATCGTGAGTGCTAATAATGCCTTACAGTTTTATTTTATAATATAATACGGAAAATGCTTCAAATTCTGATCTGCGACCTTACTTAATAATGTGTTACATTTTTTTTTAAATATAAAAAGACTGCCAGTAGCATGTAATGTTCACACAACTTTTGCATTTTGTTTTAACTCGGAGCTTTCACTTTCAGAATTTAGATCACGAAAAACGCTTGTTCAAATGTAAAAAACACACGAAGTCTGTGGCACTACTTCAAACAATAAATATATCTGGAAGTCGTGCTAAACAAAAGACATTATGTTTTGATGCTGTTGGAGAATCACTGGAAGAAAAAAGTTGCTGGTCTTTTCCAGACGTTTATTTTTAAACTTAAAATGCTTGTTGAGGGAGTTTTCTACTATGTTTATTGTCATTTCTTTTCTGCCAGGATTTTTTGTTGTTGATTTTTGCGTCCTGTTTGTGATTTATGACAACCTGTGCTGATTTTATGTTTGAAAACACGGATATAGATCAGTTTCTACTCCAATTTTTTTTTTTTTCAGGCACATTTATTCCTTAATTCTATGACTGCGAACAAAAACCAGGTGTAGTTTCTTGTCTGTATGCGTAACTGCCTTTCTTTAGTTGCAGTTTTTATTTTTGGGAGTGTATATTTCAGGTTTTAAAAACATGATCTTGACAGACGAGCAGTTCCTGTTGGGTGAAGTTCCGTTTCTTTGTTGTCCTTTCTCTTGGTTATTTTTTTTCTCATTGCATCTCGTCTCATTGTCGTTTTTATCTAATTTTGTTTATTTACTTCTTGCCCCAACGACAGATTGTACATTTTATATCTCATTGCTTTTTTTTTTTTTTTTTTTTGCATGGCGGTGCGAGTTCTCTTGATGAATCCCCCTCCCCCTTTGCCCCCTCTTCCTCGTGCCAGACTGTATTGAACTCTTAGAAGATTAATACCAGTTTTGTTCCTAAAGATTTAAAGCAACTTATTCAAATTATTGATACCAGCCTGACTATAACATCCAAAACTAAGAAAGCATTAAGCACGAGGACAGAAATAAGGGCGAACAGAATAAATGCCCAACTTGTGAGAACGAACATGAAGAGTTTTTCTCATTAACAGTGTTGGGTACCTTATTAAGAATTAAAACCCATTTCCGTCTGTGAGGTCGTGGCTCCGGCCAGGAGGACATTTTACAAACAAGACTGGGTGTCTCTACACGAGACGAACAAAACAAAACCAAAACAAGGGAGATATAGATTAACCATAGAGTCCCTTGTTATTTGGTGCAGTAAAGGTGAGTTTCCCAATTATTATTATTATTATTTTTGAAAATTATACATACTTCATTATGTAACTCAACTTTCAAGAGACACCCCTGCTCCAGAAGCACGTACGAGGAGGAGTCAAAAAGTAACCTTAATATTTTTTTATTAACAGAATATGCACAAATAGGAATGAAAGCACTTAATCACTTTTCAACATAGTCCCCACCACGTTCAATGCAGGTGTGCCAGCGCTACACTAATGCCTGGATTCCGCGAGAAAAAAAATCTTCTGCCTGACTGCGTAGCCACATATGCACCGCCTATTTCACCTCATCGTCCGTACTGAACTTCTTGCCACCGAGTGCTTCCTTGAGGGGTCCAAACACATGATAATCACTCGGTGCGAGGTCCGGTGAATATGCATTATGTGGAAGACACTCCTAACGCAGATTCGTGATTGTCGTTACTGTCGCACGAGCTGTGTGCGGCTGCGCGTTATCATACTGTAACAACACACTAGAACTGAGCAAGCCGCGACGTTTGGACCTGATTGCAGGTTTCAAGTGGTTCTGAAGCAGACCACAGTATGATTCGCTGTTGATAGTGAGTCCCCTGGGCATGTATTGTTCCAGGATTGGGCCTTTACAGTCCCAGAAGAGCTTGAGTGTGACGGTATTGCCTCCCCTGCTTTGCAGTAGTGGTACAACAGTGGCCAAAACTCAAGAGTATCTATTATAGGCTTCAGTGGAGTCTATCTTTACACAAGATTACTTTTGGCAGAAATGTAGATAGAAGAGTAGTAAAGCTTCTATCACATGGGAGTCTTCATAAGATATTCAGATAAGCGAAAACAATGCTGGCTGTTGCTAAGCACGTTAATTATGTAATCTGTAGACAACTTTTATGAAGAATTAAGCAATGGTTTATTCTAGCTCGTTAAGCCCCTACCGCTGAGTTAATCAGTGGAATTATTATTATTATTATTATTTTATATATATATATATATATATATATATATATATATATATATATATATATATATATATATATATATATATATATAAAGTCAGGCGTCGCCCGTTCACAGAACATTCAAGGAGTAAAGGCCAAGTTGGTTCTGCATCTGTCTATAAGACCCTCTTATGATGGCGTCTTGCAAAACGTCAGTCCACTTCTACCTTCACTTGGTTCCAGAGATAGTACTTTTTGCTGGTACCACCAATAACTGGTAATAGAAATAGAAACGAAACGCTCTTCTGAGTATGGCGTTTTCCGATACAGTTGTGTCCCCCCCCTCTCTCTCTCTCTCTCTCTCTCTCTCTCTCTCTCTCTCTCTCTCCTATTCTACCATCCCATTTCAGAATTTACCCTCGATGAGAATTAAATTTAATCCCTCGGGATAAAACTTCCTTTAGATTTAACCTGAATAGCTGTAGCTTTACATTACATTTAAATGAAAAAGGTTAAACGTACAGATATAATATGTTTCACATTTACATCTCCACTGTTTGAAAAGTGTTCACAATATAAATTTATTTATGTTTCATTTACATTTACACTTATGGAAAAGTTTGAAACTTCTATTAATTTAAAATGAATATTGTCACACAGACATTTACACTGGTTTAAAGCTTGAAAACGTACATTAATTTTGAAGTGAATATGTTTATAGGGACATTTACACTGCTTTGAAAATGTAAGCCTTATTCTTAACTTGTACATCATTTCTTTTATCTTTCCCTGCCTGCTCCATAGGGAACCTGGAACTACTTTATGATTTTAGTTCTCTTTACGAAACTTATCAATAAAGCAATCACCAGCCCTTGCAATGGTGGTTCATGAATCATCATTCTAGATACTGAGGTTGCCAGCCCCAAATGACTTTGACATCCAATAGCGAGTTTCACACATTAAACTTCACATGGTAATTTACACATATATATATGTTAGTTCACGTGTTACTAATAAAATATGAAATGTAAATAACAACTTACGCCAATCCTGGTTACAGACTTGTTTGCTCAGATGAATAAAAGAGACGAATCGTTCTCTTACACGCGTCTGTGATGCTGTAATTCTATAATAGATTCCCTTTCTGACGCCATGTTTCTTCAGTTTCCTAGTCCCAGTGTTCCTTATTAAAATTTGAAAGAGATTTTCTGTGCTTTATAAGTCTTATCTGGTTCTCTAATAAAAGGTCCGGTAAACAAATAGGAATTATGAATCCAGTTCTTCACTCTGGCGAAGGTCTGATGTTGTCTTGGCGAGCTTTAAATTCACAGAGAAAAAAAACTGCGAAAAAGTCTTCCTATATTTCCCCCCCTTTCCCAAGTTTGTTATGAATCTAATTAGAAAGATCCAATCATTTCAAACAGGTCGGGTGTGGCCCTTTCAAATTACTTCCTACACGGAAACATTTTGCAAAAGGTCACATCTCCCATATATGGTAATATGATGTCTTGCATACACTCTCACAAACACATTTGTAGACTCATATTATCTAAAATGATTACTTTTAACCCAGTGACCGGAAGCGATTATATCACTCTTGTCTGCCCACAGGTGTCACACAGACGGTGATGTTGGTGTAGCAAGGATGACCCGGAAGCGCTTATGTCATAAGCTCCGCCTCGTGCACGGGTTATGTGTTTCGCCAGACAAACAAATCTGGTTCTATTCAACACTCCTGGGATAAACACGCCTCGTCGCTTGAAGAGATGGTCAGACCGATATTATGATAAAATACTGTCGCTGAACGTCTAATAACCTGGCGTAACTTAATATGTCTGCGTTAAGCGTGAATGCGACACAATAAGATAAGAATCACTTCCGTAGCAAACACAGCCATAGTGGAGTTGCTTGTTAGAGACTTCACCATGCTTTGTCCAGCATGTAGCAAAATAGAGAAAATACAAATGAAAAGGCATGATTTATGCCAAATAAAAGCGATGAGTGAGAAAAATGAAGACAAACAAAGGATACTGCCGGAGGGCTGAAGGTGTGAGAGATCACATAAAAGAGCATGTACAGACGTTTTGTCACATTGAGCATCAATTTGCCAGCGGACCGCGTTGTACGGAACTGCTTTGCTTTTGGCGATGATGAACGTCGCCACTCCATGCTGGCTCGCGTAGTCTCTGGCTGGAAGTAGTGGACCCAGCATTCGTCACCAGTGACTATACGGTGTAGAAAGCCATCTCCTTCAGCTTCTTAACGTCGTAACAGTGTTTCACAAACATCCACGCGACGTTCTTTCAGTTCGGGGGTGAGTTGTTTTGGTACCCACCTAGCGGAGACTTTGTGGTACTACTGCACGTCGTGAATGATGTGTTGTGCCGAGCCATGACTGATCTTCAATTCTCCAGCCACCTCGTCGATTGTTACACGCCGGTTTTCTCGAATCATTCGTTCCACTGCAGCGATAGCGTCAGGCGTAGTCGCAGTGTGAAGCCGGCCGGAGCGATCTGCATCAGTCACAGTTGACACCCCACTTTTAAACTTCCTGTGCCACACATAAACTTGCTGAAGCGACACACAAGCGTCCCCATACTGCCACTTCATCCTCTGATGAATGTCTGCTGGTTTCTCACCCTCACTACCCAAAAAACGGATAACTGCCCGCTGCTCTTCTCTCGTGCATGCTTCCAAGGGGGCGGCCATCTTGGCTATGGTTTGCTGACGTCATACTTCCCATCAGGACGACGGGACTGCGCGCACTGGTACCTCAAACAGGAGGGCATAACATACATACCTGTAGTACAACCGTCTGCTACGTGATTTTGACTTTTTATTGCCAAGTTAAGGTTATTTGATTGACTCCCCCTCGTACATTGATGCAGGCTTCCTGCAAGGGGACCAGCTGCTGTATTGGTGGCCCCATGCTCCTGTGATGGGCCGGGAAGACACCCCTGAGGCCCCACCCCCACTTCAGTTCAAGGCATGTTTGTCGCCCATATATTTTCGGTCGGCCCACGTGACTGTCAGATCACGTGACGGCGCGAGCCTGGGTTGTGAAAAATCTGAAGTAGAAGATTGATGAAAATGCCATAATAATGCATTTAAATTAAGTTGTGGTGTAGAATTGTGTTATATTAAATAGCTGTAGGTTTTATTTGTGTTTTCGCTATTCCTAAGCGATAATCGCGTGTGATATTTAAGTAGTCAAGATTAATACGCCTAGCGCAGTAAAGTGAGTGATTAGCCTAGTGCCTATAAAAAGAGATAGCGAGCTACCAGCGGACCTTTCCTAGTATCAGCCGCCAGAGAGAACAGACGACAGAGCCAAACTGTAAATGCATTGAGCACGTGAGTTAATTTAAATTAGAATTAATTTTATATAATTCTAGAATTATATTCAGCACGAGTCTGTTTTAATGTTTAGTGAAATAGATAGATGTGTTCCCAAAGGAAATGTCTTTTTAGGACATTATAATTTAGTCTTGAAATGATAGATGAGTGAAAATAATGTTTGATAGGTTTTATTAGGCACGCAAAGCCTAAATCCAGATGTGAGAATTTAGTATCAAGTATTTCATCCATCAGACCGGGCAAATTTAGTAGGAGAGTGTTTTATACATGAAACTGGACAGAAATGTTATCAGAAAGGCAGATATAGTATGAAGCTATTTCACGGGAATGTAGATAAGATTAACAATAGCAAGATTGTAGCCACGTGGCGAGGACTGTATAAAAAGAGGCGAATAACACGCCCCGCGTGGTAAACCTATAATGTTACGCCATGTGACACGTTGTGTATTTAGTTCCAGTTTGGTTTAAGTCGAGAATAATTATATTTTATTTTTCTAATGTAAAAGTAATTGAGTGTATTTCACGTTTATTGATAATTCTACTGTATATTTAATGGGTTACTGTGAGGTGAGAATATGTATTTAGATTTCTGGAGAGCGCGAGGCCACTCCTTTGTTGAGACATGTGTTTCTCTGGTTGCTCCCGGCGGAGCATGGAAACACCAATGTGGCTGGTGTCTATCACAAGCCGACAAGAAGCATTTTTATGCTATGGCAGTGATTTGTTTCGGTAACGATGTGTTTCGTGTGATGAGATTCTCAGTCGCACCAGTCGTCACATACGACATGCTTCAGAATGCAGTAACGAATATTGAGATAGATCAGTTACGAGGTAGTAGCTTATTCTCATTACTGAGAGTATTTGTTGTACATACAGTTGAATATTATTCTATGTCCATTTTATGATTATTTAATTATGGTTATGTGAGGAATGGTTGTGAGAGCACGTGGGCTCACTTCAAGGTAAATATTTCTCTTCTCCGCTCCTGAGGGAGCATGGGGCCAACAGTGTGGTTTGCCTCCATATTAAGTATTCATATGCTAGGGCAGTAGTGTTTCGGTAGCAATCTGTGTTACATGGTGAGATTGCCAGCCCCACGCACAACACCTTACTAGTCTCATTGGACGACATGCATGAGTGTGTGTGTGTGTGTGTGATAGCTGAGTGTGTGCTCTTGCAGTAGTGGTTTTGGTAGCAATCTGTGTTACATGGTGAGGTTGCCAGCCCCATGCACAACACCATACTAGTCGCATTGGACGACATGCATGAGTGTGTGTGTGTGTGATAGCTGAGTGTGTGCTCTTGCAGTAGTGGTTTCCGTAGCAACCTGTGTTACATGGTGAGATTGCCAGCCCCACGCACAACACCTTACTAGTCGCATTGGATGACACACATGAGTGTGTGTGTGTGTGATAGTTGAGTGTGTCAGGTGGCGGCGTAGGACAGTTTGACAGGTGAGAGCGTGGTGTTTCTCATTCAGTATTATATTATGATTTTAACTATTCTGTGCTTTGTTTGCTTCTTCAGATTAGCATCGGGCACTGTTGGGTGTTTTGTTTTGTTTTGTTTTGTTTGGTGTTATGTTCCTTGGTTTATTCATTTAATGTTTGCTTTGTCACTGAATGGGCTGTAAAAATAAATATAGCCCCTGCCTCTAGAATCAAGAGTTTTATTGTTGTTCGGGTCGGTGCGAGTGTGACAAGAGAGTGATATCACACATCACAACATAATCATCATCATCATCTCGCCCACCCTACCACAATTGGCGTCGTCGACAGGATAAGGCAGACAGTGACACCGAGCAAACAGCGAACGAACAAATAGTGTAAACACCCAGCAGTGCATTCCTGCAGCAAGATGGCTAATGCGCATATGAAGGTACTGTACGTGGAGGAGCCAGAGATAAGGTTATTTAGTGGAGAGGGGAGACCCACTTGGCAAGAGTTTGTGGAGGATGTGGAAGCCGCGTGGAAGGTGGCGCCTTTTGCGCAGAAGACAAGTTAGACATGATATGGAACAACGTTACACCAATGGTATCTAGAGAGTTACGGATACAAGGTGGAGCCAAGGCCAGCCCTGAGAAGTTACTGGAAATTGTAAAAAAAAGCCTATAGCGAGCAACCACAAGTCAGTGAGGTGAACAGGAATTTCCCTTGGGAATATGCTGTTTATGGTGGAAGTAAAAAGCCTGAGACACGGGTCCAGATAGCAAGTGCAGAAGTCAAGAAGGAGGAGGAGGCACTCAGAGCAGAGTTATCCTTCCTAAAGTCCCAGATAGCACAGATGTCAGAGTCCAGTTCGCCAGCACAAGAGGAGGTGCAGAGAAAGAGAGCACCATGCCAGCCGCGGAAGCAGCCAAAGCACAACGAGGAGGTGTGTCCACGGGAACAGCCAACGCAAGACAAGGAGGTGTGTCCACGGGAACAGCCAAAGCACGACGAGGAGGTGCATGTTCTGGTATGTGAGAGTCAAGCTGTTGTTAACGAAAGCAGTGAGCTGACAGTACCGACCAGTGCAGCTGCACCGACAAGGCGAAAAGGAGTTTGCAAGTGGTACAGTGTCCGCAGGGGATGGGGATTCATCACGCCAGATGATGGAGGTATTGATGTATTTGTACATCAGACCAAGATCTTCAGAAAGGGATTCCGGAGTCTGGCGAGAAATGAGAGAGTAGAGTTTGACAGCAAACCATCGGTCCAGGGCATGGAAGCAATTTATGTATGCGGCATTGGCGGTCAAGAGTGTAAGGGCAGCAGAAAGCGACCCATGGCACAGAGGAAGCCCAGAAAGATAAGATGCTACAATTGTGGAGACTTGTCAGACCACATGGCAGCCAAGTGCCCTCAAGGCCCGCTTCCGAAGAGATGTTTTCGATGCAAGTCAACTGAACATTTGATAGCCGCCTGTCCCTCAAAGAGCTCTTTCCCGAGACGTGCTACCACAACCAGGTTTCCTTCCGGGTGCAAGCCAAGAGATGACCGTGACAACTGTCACCCTAAGGGAGCCGAGAAGATTGGTAGTCGGTTAGGGGAGGAAACTCGTCTTAAGCAGAGAGGAGGGAGTGCAAGTCAAGGTTCAGAGGAGGAGACACATGAAAAGCAGACTGTGGGGAATATAAGCCACCGTCCACGCAAAATGAGTGCAGAACACGTCAAGAGCGATCCCCCTACAGATTCGACAGCTACATGCACTGGCAAGCAGATGTCACAAGCCAGCAGCGACGCGGCACAAGTAGGCGAATCTTCTAGACCACAGCAACTGCCAGCCCGACAAAGCACAACTAGGGACATGTCGACCAAGACAGTCCCCAGCCGGGTTGTACCGATGACAGAAGCTCAGCCTAAAGCATCGCCGCAGAGAAAGAGTCATACGCAGCACCAACGATCTAAGAGGCTACGATCGAAGCGCCAGAGGTGGTGATGTTGTCGGGACGACAACAAAATCAGGAGGGAGATATGTGATGGGCCGGGAAGACACCCCTGAGGCCCCACCCCCACTTCAGTTCAAGGCATGTTTGTCGCCCATATATTTTCGGTCGGCCCACGTGACTGTCAGATCACGTGACGGCGCGAGCCTGGGTTGTGAAAAATCTGAAGTAGAAGATTGATGAAAATGCCATAATAATGCATTAAATAAATTAAGTTGTGGTGTAGAATTGTGTTATATTAAATAGCTGTAGGTTTTATTTGTGTTTTCGCTATTCCTAAGCGATAATCGCGTGTGATATTTAAGTAGTCAAGATTAATACGCCTAGCGCAGTAAAGTGAGTGATTAGCCTAGTGCCTATAAAAAGAGATAGCGAGCTACCAGCGGACCTTTCCTAGTATCAGCCGCCAGAGAGAACAGACGACAGAGCCAAACTGTAAATGCATTGAGCACGTGAGTTAATTTAAATTAGAATTAATTTTATATAATTCTAGAATTATATTCAGCACGAGTCTGTTTTAATGTTTAGTGAAATAGATAGATGTGTTTCCAAAGGAAATGTCTTTTTAGGACATTATTTTTTAGTCTTGAAGAATGATAGATGAGTGAAAATAATGTTTGATAGGTATTATTAGGCACGCAAAGCCTAAATCCAGATGTGAGAATTTAGTATCAAGTATTTCATCCATCAGACCGGGCAAATTTAGTAGGAGAGTGTTTTTATACATGAAACTGGACAGAAATGTTATCAGAAAGGCAGATATAGTATGAAGCTATTTCACGGGAATGTAGATAAGATTAACAATAGCAAGATTGTAGCCACGTGGCGAGGACTGTATAAAAAGCGGCGAATAACACGCCCCGCGTGGTAAACCTATAATGTTACGCCATGTGACACGTTGTGTATTTAGTTCCAGTTTGGTTTAAGTCGAGAATAATTATATTTTATTTTTCTAATGTAAAAGTAATTGAGTGTATTTCACGTTTATTGATAATTCTACTGTATATTTAATGGGTTACTGTGAGGTGAGAATATGTATTTAGATTTCTGGAGAGCGCGAGGCCACTCCTTTGTTGAGACATGTGTTTCTCTGGTTGCTCCCGGCGGAGCATGGAAACACCAATGTGGCTGGTGTCTATCACAAGCCGACAAGAAGCATTTTTATGCTATGGCAGTGATTTGTTTCGGTAACGATGTGTTTCGTGTGATGAGATTCTCAGTCGCACCAGTCGTCACATACGACATGCTTCAGAATGCAGTAACGAATATTGAGATAGATCAGTTACGAGGTAGTAGCTTATTCTCATTACTGAGAGTATTTGTTGTACATACAGTTGAATATTATTCTATGTCCATTTTATGATTATTTAATTATGGTTATGTGAGGAATGGTTGTGAGAGCACGTGGGCTCACTTCAAGGTAAATATTTCTCTTCTCCGCTCCTGAGGGAGCATGGGGCCAAAAGTGTGGTTTGCCTCCATATTAAGTATTCATATGCTAGGGCAGTAGTGTTTCGGTAGCAATCTGTGTTACATGGTGAGATTGCCAGCCCCACGCACAACACCTTACTAGTCTCATTGGACGACATGCATGAGTGTGTGTGTGTGTGTGATAGCTGAGTGTGTGCTCTTGCAGTAGTGGTTTTGGTAGCAATCTATGTTACATGGTGAGGTTGCCAGCCCCATGCACAACACCATACTAGTCGCATTGGACGACATGCATGAGTGTGTGTGTGTGTGATAGCTGAGTGTGTGCTCTTGCAGTAGTGGTTTCCGTAGCAACCTGTGTTACATGGTGAGATTGCCAGCCCCACGCACAACACCTTACTAGTCGCATTGGATGACACACATGAGTGTGTGTGTGTATGTGTGTGATAGTTGAGTGTGTGTATGGGATTGGTACACGTTTCAGGGCGTAGGACAGTATTATTTGACAGGTGAGAGCGGGGTGGGCGTGGTGTTTGTTTCAGTTATGGATTGGTTTCATTCATGTCTGAGGGGGGGTGGGTATTATATTATGATTTTAACTATTCTGTGCTTTGTTTGCTTCTTCAGATTAGCATCGGGCACTGTTGGGTGTTTTGTTTGTTTTGTTTGGTGTTATGTTCCTTGGTTTATTCATTTAATGTTTGCTTTGTCACTGAATGGGCTGTAAAAATAAATATAGCCCCTGCCTCTAGAATCAAGAGTTTTATTGTTGTTCGGGTCGGTGCGAGTGTGACAAGAGAGTGATATCACACATCACAACATAATCATCATCATCATCTCGCCCACCCTACCACACTCCTTATGTAAAGGAAATTTTTTTTTTTTTTTACTTTTGCCCCGTTCTGGTGAGGCGTGCACCGTTCAACTTAGACAATAGGGTCAGTCGGTTATATTATGGCGCATGTCCAAATATAAAAGACCCTGTGATTTCGTTAATTATTCCATTTCATTTATGAATAAAACAAAATGTTGAAATGAATGAAAGGAATGTATGCATTGGCGCAGAGATGATTAAAAACCAGTATCAAGCTTTTTTGAACACGTTATTTGGCATATGAAAAGTAGAATTCTTTGTGCCAACAGGCAAATCTATTGAAAGAAAATAGGAGGTTGACAGACAGGCGAAGAAAGAGAGAGAGAGAGAGAGAGAGAGAGAGAGAGAGAGAGAGAGAGAGAGAGAGAGAGAGAGAGAGAGAGAGAGAGAGAGAGAGAGAGAGAGAGAGAGAATAACGTAAAAAGTGAAAATCGAACGCCTAGAACAGAACCGGCAGAGTATAACAAGAAATGAAACGACATTGTTAGCGGAGTTCGAACGTGATAACCTACGCCATCTTAGCAGGGCACTCGTTGGCGGACAAAAAAAAATATTATTTCAGAAAATTACGCACACACAAACATACACACACAGATATATATATATTTTAAAATCAGTTGTGAACCTGGTGCATTATTCCAGTATATTTAATATGCGAAGTTCTGGCGATGAAAATCTTTCTTCTCCGATGCATGATATATTTTTTTCCATCGTTGCTATTTCTATTCTCGTGTGCGACCACCGCTCTCAGATATTATTAGATTATCTAATTGGTTTAAGTCGGAAACAAAAGAAAGGCGGGCCGCCGGCACCGACCATATTCGGTGGAGTGACTTGCCTCTGGTAAAATTAATCAAAGAAGTGGCAGACAGTTTACTGGGAAGATAGTATATTGATTTGTTTAGTATTTCTGTTTTGTTATTGTTGTTACTGTTTGTTTATGAAAGACTAGTCGTTTATCTGTGGGGCTGTTTCTTGTGTATATTGTAGTTGTTGAATGATGACAGTTTGATATTGCTAGCTGTCCTTATTTAGTTGTGTTTGTATTTGCTGACGCTGTTATCTGTTGTGTTGTGAGAATGTTGGTATCTCGTGTGTGCATTCGAAACTGGAAATATACTGACGGGAATTGTAGAAGTGGCAGTAATAGTATCTGTTGTTGTTGAGGTAGTAATTGTTGTTGTTGCATACATCATAATTACTTTTCAGCCCCCTAGTGAGCATGGCGATCAAATGATGCCAAATCATGTCCTGTGTCATCCTTTCAAAGAATGTCCATCTCTTCGTTATCCTTTTCATTTTGTCTCCAGTTTTCTTCTCTATGTGTTCTTCTCTATGTGTTCTTCTCTATGTGTTCTTCTCTATGTGTTCTCTGGTCTCCTGCATATTTACTGTGACGCTTCTTTGTTGTTGTATTAATAACAGTAAAAATATTAGCTAAACAGTAGTAGTAGCATATGTAATTGTGGTAGTGGTAGCGAAGAAGTGATAACTATTTTCTTGGGGGATGAAGTTAAAAGAGGGATATTAATATTAACCGGAGCAGTAGGTGTTGATGTACCAGTAGTGGTAGAATTAGTAGTGATGGTTCTGGTTGTTAAGGTAGTGAGCGTCCCGTTGGCAAAATTGTTAGAGCGCTGTTTCTCGCAGAAATGTTAGCGGGTTCATAATTCACAATCTGGTACCTCACGCTCCAGTCTACCCAGCTGTAAATGGGCATCTAACTCTGCTCTTGAGTTAAGGAAGGCAAATGCAGTGAGTGAGGAAACTGCTCACCCTACATCATAAATCTGGACCTAGTATAGTGAAATAACATTTCACTCCCTGACAGCGGAATCTGCTATTGGACTTCCTTTTTTTTAGTGGTCGTCGTGGTAGTGGAATAGTGGTATAACGAGCGTGATGAGGAAAATACTAATAGTGGTAATACTAGCAGAGATGTGGTGCTGGTAGTGGTTGAATATTTTTTCAGCTAGATGAGGAAGACTGTAGTGGTGGTGGTAGTAGTAATTGTTGTTGTAGCACTAGTAGTAGTGGAAGTATAGTAGTAGCAGTAGTAGTAGTAGTTGTTGTTGTAGCACTAGTAGTAGTGGTAGTAAAGGTGGTAGTAGTAGTTGTTGTTGTTGGTGTTGTTGTAGCACTAGTAGTAGCGGTAGTAATGGTGTAGTAGTAGTAGTAGTTGTTGTTGTTGTAACACTAGTAGTAGTGGTAGTAAAGGTGGTAGTAGTAGTAGTTGTTGTTGTTGTTATAGCACTAGTAGTTGTGGAAGTAATGGTAGTAGTAGTTGTTGTTGTTGTTATAGCACTAGTAGTAGTGGTTGTAATGGTAGTAATGGCAGTAGTAGTAGTTGTTGTTACTGCTGTTGTAGTTGTCACTGCTTTTCATGTTGTTGCTGGTGTTGTAGCAACAACATACAAATTGTGGTGCTGGTAGTGTTGAATAGTTTTTCAGCTAGATGACGAAGACTGTAGTGGTGGTAGTAGTAGTAGTAGTTGCTGTAGTAGTTGTTGTACTACCAGTAGTGGTAGTAATGGCAGTACTAGTTGTTATTGTCGTTGTTGCTTTTTTTATGTTGTTGTTGGTGTTGTCATAGTAGTAGCAGTAGTAGTTGTTGTTGTTGTTATTGTGGTAGTAATGGCAGTAGCAGTTGTTGTTGTTGTTGTGGTTGTAATGGCAGTAGTAGTAGTTGTTGATGTTGTTGTGGTAGTAATGGCAGTAGCAGTTGTTGTTGTTGTGGTAGTAATGGCAGTAGTAGTTGTTGTTGTTGTGGTTGTGGTAGTAATGGCAGTAGTAGTAGTTGTTGTTGTTGTGGTTGAGGTAGTAATAGCAGTAGTAGTAGTTGTTGTTGTTGTGGTTGTGGTAGTAATGGCAGTAGTAGTAGTTGTTGTTGTTGTTGTGGCAGCAATGGCAGTAGTAATAGTAGTTGTTGTTGATGTTGTGGCAGCAATGGCAATAGTAGTAGTTATTGTTGTTGCTTTTTTATGTAGTTGTTGGTGTTGTCGTAGTAGGAGTAGTAGTAGTTGTTGCTGTAGTTGTAGTAGTACTAGTAGTAGTAATGGCAGTAGTAGTAGTTGCTGATGTTGTCGTTGTTGCTGTTTTTATGTTGTTGTTGGTGGTGTAGCAGCATCAATAGAATTGTGGTGCTGGTAGTGCCTGAATAATTATAAAGCGACACGAGGAAGAAAGAAATACATGTAATATTAGCAGAGATGTGGTGCTGGTTGCGGTTGAATAGTTATACATCGAGATGAGCGTGCAGGAAGTAACAGTAGTAATAATTGAACGAGTAAATGTGCAATCCTCTCATTCATTCATGCTGTTCATTTGATTTTCTGGTCCTGGTAAATGGAGCCCCCCGCTGACGCAAGTGGCCCCGATCGATATGATTACAGATGCTCTCTGCCCAAGAGTGACGTCTGCTTGGTTTGCACATCCTTTTAGAATGAAGAGTTCGCTCTTCTTTACGTTCTTATAGTTTTTCATCTTTTGATTTCAGCTTCTTATTGTTAGTTCTTTATTTGCTTTTTTCCTCCCAGTGTTATCTGGATGATTATCACTTCTCACTGTTCGCTTTGCGATTTTATTTCTTCTTTTCTTTTACTCTTGCATTTCTCACTTCACCCTTATGGTTACCCGGACCCGAAATGGTAGCAAATAAGAGTAACACTGTAACCTATTATGCATGTCATAAAAGGAGATAAATCTGGGTTGGACATGGGCTGGGATACCCCATCAAGTGGAAACTTTAAGCCACAAAAAATTCTCAACAACAGTAAACATGAAAATTAAAGAAGACAATGCAAATCAGCTATCCTTCTTCGTACACCCTCAGACGTCAACATGAATATGTTCAAAGATCACCCCAGACATCAACATGAATATGTTCAAAGATCACCCTCAGACGTCAACATGAATATGTTCAAAGATCACCCTCAGACGTCAACATGAATATGTTCAAAGATCACCCTCAGACATCAACATGAATATGTTCAAAGATCACCCTCAGACATCAACATGAATATGTTCAAAGATCACCCTCAGACGTCAACATGAATATGTTCAAAGATCACCCTCAGACGTCAACATGAATATGTTCAAAGATCACCCTCAGACATCAACATGAATATGTTCAAAGATCACCCTCAGACATCAACATGAATATGTTCAAAGATCACCCTCAGACATCAACATGAATATGTTCAAAGATCACCCTCAGACATCAACATGAATATGTTCAAAGATCACCCTCAGACATCAACATGAATATGTTCAAAGATCACCCTCAGACGTCAACATGAATATGTTCAAAGATCACCCTCAGACGTCAGCATGAATATGTTCAAAGATCACCCTCAGACATCAACATGAATATGTTCAAAGATCACCCTCAGACATCAACATGAATATGTTCAAAGAAAGCAGTGGTCAGTCTGAGGCTGACATCTCCGTAGAGCTATTCTAGTAATTGTACCAGTGATGGCCATTTGCGCTGTCTCTGTTCCTCATATGTTGGGCACCTCTGAAATAGATGCTCATCAGTCATTATATCAGTGTCACAGTTACACTCATCAGTGAAGATCTTCTCTGTAAGGTTGGTGACGTAACCCAGAGAAAGCCGAAAGGAGTTCGGGTTGCTGACTTACCTGTTTGCTTCTAAAGTGATGTAGAAGACATGGAAATATCTTGAATTGATGGTACGAACAGGGGGACTTGGCATACGTTTGTTGAAGCTCCTTGAAGGGTAATGACTGGTGATGATAACAGATTCTTCTGTTATTACTGAGTATATGAGGATGAGGGACAATGAATAAGCATTTGGAAGAAAGAATTGAGGCTCTTGAAATGTGGATATATAGAAGAATGGGGCGTATCTCATGGAAAGAGATGAAAACAAATAAGGAGGTCCTAGAAAATCTAGGTATGAAAAGAGAACTAATGAGGGAGGTCAAAGTTCGGCAGCTAAAATACATTGGCCACATAAAAAGGCATAACACCTTGCAGAAGACCATAACAGAAGGAAGAGTTGAAGACAAACGTGCAAGGGGAAGACAGCGCTATAAGTGGGAAAATAACATCAAGAGATGGACAGGAAAGAGTCTATCAGAGTGCACCACCAAGACAAGAGACAGAAGACGTTGGAGATCCATTACAGCCAACCTTCGTTGTGGAGATGGCAACTGATGATGATGATGATATGAGGAGAACTGCCGTAAGACGGGGGTAAAACAGTAGAATGAAAAAAAAAATGCATTCTACTGTTATTACTGAACACGTTTGCGGTATAGGTTGTCCCATCTATTTCACAAAGTAAGCATCTCGTCCGTAATGTAGTCTCTCATATTTCTTGTTACAGGCGTTCCGGTAACATCCAACTTTATCTTTCTTTGCGTCTATATTTGGCTTCATTGATTAGCCTTTATCAAGGACATTGTGAGGGGAGAGAATTGTCTATAGGCAAATCAGGGAGAGTAAGTAGTTAAGGGGATTGGAAATGTGGATTCTAAAAGGGATGTACATTTCCGTGTTTTGACATTTGTATAAGGCTTTTTATTACAGTTCTTTTTGTTCTATTTTTTTAATTAAAGATAACAAAGGATGTTTTAAACGTGTAGCTACATAGCCGAAATCAACGTGAATGATTGTGTTCGTGTGTGTGTGTGTTTTGTTTTATTTTTCTTGAATGGAATACGCTTTAAGTTAAAATGTTTGTCTGAACTAGATTTGGATGTGAATAAATTCCTTGTGAACTAGATGTTGTTGTTGTTGTTGTTGTTGTTAGCCTTGTTCAAACATCATAGCATGTTTGAATCTTGTTTCCCTGTCTACTCATTATCTCTGACATTGTATGACTTGCAAAACACAGTCAGCTTGACTTTCATGACTTGATAACTTCTGCCACAAACCGAATGCTGCCGTTTTTATCGACGTATTTTGAAAAGGTATAACCATGAGGAAAAATAATAAGGTAAAAGTTTTCCTTTAGAAACTGCCATATAGGAGTGAAGGGCTAGAGACTTCACCATACTAGATCCAGCTTTACGAGTTGGGACGGGGGGTGGGGGGGGGGGGGAAAGTTCCCTTCCTTGCTGGCTTTGGCTTCCTTAACTCTCAGAGCAGAGTCAGGATCCCATTTCTAGCTGGGAGACTGGAGCATGGCATTGCCAGGTTTCGATTTTTTTCGAAATTACCTTTTCACACTACATTAGTTTTTAATTTGCTTTGTTTGTTACATTAGGTTCTAAATGTTAGCATATTTATAAATGTATGAATTGACGGATTGATATGGTGTGATAAGATCACTAATGTGGAACTGATGGAAATAACCATGCAAGTACCAACGGAACAATTGGTGAGGACGAACGAACGAACGAACGAACGAACGAACTTTATTTTCGAAGGGTAAAGAATTGGGCGCGCAGGCCCGTCTAACATTCTGCCCTTCCACTCTCATTAATCTTGCATACTATATCCTTTCATTCCCACATGATGCTTTAAGCATTAATTTAAAGGCATGCAACATTATAAAGTTACCATAACAGCATTCATTTACAGTATGCAAGCATAATAATAAAAAAATGAGTAGGGTTTTTTTTTTTTTTTGAAACAAACAAGCTAGTAAATGGGGGAAAAAAGTAATAATAAAATAAAATAAATAAAACAATAAATAAAAATAAATAAATTCTGTATACCGACACTCACTCATGCGGTCAATCCGTCTACAATTAATCTGTATTTTTGGTATGCGGGTACATTCTCACGACTCACATTTCTAAAGTACAGTATTATGTGGGTACATTCACACATACATTACATTATATAATAATATTTTAAAGTGAATATAATAATGATATTACATGGATATAAAACAAATTATTCACACACAAAAATGAGCGGAAGAGGAAAAGAAATGTTGACCTATGGATGAGATGTTGACAGGCAAATACTGTTTCTATGGGGGTAGATAATCAGTGTTGAGGAAGTGTTTGAAAAGTGCTTTGTTAAAAGAATATTGTGTAGGTAGGCTTTTTAGGTGGTGTGGAAGGCTGTTCCATAAGTAGGCACCAGAGTAGGCTAGACTCTTTTTGAACAGGTCGATCCTAGGTTTGGGCAGACGTAACTGATGTAATCGTTGTCCCTCCCTTCTACTGGTTTGAAACAATGATCTTAGGTACGACGGGGCATTGTTAGATAGAATTGTGTGAGTCAGCTTGGCTTTGTTGTAGAGAAGACGTTTTTTTTTAGCGACAGTATTTTGGGTTCTTTTCCTGTCCTTGTGTGTGGTGTCGTGCGATTATCGGTGATCAGACGCACTGCTCTCTTTTGCAGGGAGTGCAGTCTCTTCGAGGTGGAAGCAGGGCAACAATCCCATAGTGTAGAGCAGTAATCTAGATGTGTCTGGATATGTGAGGTGTAGAACAATAGTCTAGTGTCTGCGTCTAAGAAGTGTTTTATTTTGGCTAGCTGGTACGTCTTTTGTGCTATGTGTTTGGTTAAATTCCGTACATGGGAGTTCCACGTTAAGTGCTGGTCAATCGTGATCCCCAGAACTTTGTGTTCTGTTACATGTTCAATTTGTATTGATTCCGCGTGTAGCTGTAGCGATCTTTTGGTGCAGCTTAGGAGTTTCTGTCTGGTGGTAATCAACATAGATTTCGTTTTTGTTGTGTTTACTGGCATACGATTCATATTACTCCATTTTGTTAGATTGTCTACATCGCTTTGAAGAGTCATTTCAAGTGCCACGCAGTCATTGTCACTAGTGTAGATAGTACAATCATCTGCAAAGGGTCACAAGTTGAATATTTTAGATGTAGTGGCAGGTCGTTGATGAACATTGCGAAGAGTAGGGGCCCAAGAATAGAGCCCTGTGGTACTCCTGTAACTACCTTCGAGAAATCTGATGCCGAGTTGTTGTGAAGCACTAACTGTTGTCGATCTGCCAGGAATGATTTTGATGATGTTTAGTGGATTAGAGCCTATTCTGAGGGTTTCCAACTTTTGAACCAAGATAGTGTGGTCAATCATGTCAAATGCTTTCTTGAAGTCGACAAAAACAGCACCACATAATTTTCCATCATTTATGTTCGACAGCCAGTTGTCTGCCATTTTGGTGAGCGCTGTGTGACAGGAATTTTTGGGTCTGAAACCTGACTGGCTATCAATGAGCAGTTTGTTTGTTGTTAAGTGTTGAAATGTGGTGTTGTAAATGTGTTTCTCTAGTGGTTTTGAAAGAGATGATAGAAGGGATATTGGTCTGTAGCTGTTGGGATCGCTATGTGAGCCAGATTTATAGAGGGGGTACACTTTGGCAGATTTAAATGCTGTGGGAAGTAGTTGTGTGCAATACATTGGTTGTACACATAGGTTAAGGAGTCGCAAATGATGGGCGCAGCGTAACGTAGAATCTTATTGCTGATACCATCAAGCCCAGATGAATTGTTGTTTTTTAATGCCAAGATATATTTGAGAACTTCATGTACTGTTAGAAAAGGAATATGTCTTAGATCTTGTTGGGGTGTGTTTCAGTGTTGCAGAAGGCTGCCAATTTACTAATATCGCAGTCCATTGGCTTTAGTGTCGACTTGAGAAGGCTAATTTCTGTTTTGAAGTGGTTGCTAAAATGAGTTGCCGTGAGGGAGCAGCTTTTTGGTAAAGAGTTTAGTGACTTTGATTTGTGTGTTAGTGTTCTAATGGCTACCCATACTTCTTTGCTGTTTGCTTTGTCTTGAATCATCTCTCTGAAATGTAGTTTCTTTTCCTGACGAATGAGATAGATATTGTACTTTGTTTCTAAGCAATCCGATACCCTGCTAAATCCTTTGACTTATGTGTATTTGGGGGGGGGGGAAAGAATGACA